>JAQQPU010005952.1:18323-44721 GCA_029168905.1 Artemia sp. Kazakhstan ARC1039 | reverse complement strand
TTTCAATTTTGCTCTTTACTACCCTTGCAAAAACTTTGTTTTCTTTTTATATTAATCTCTGCTCGTTTTTGATACCACCTCATAGCGAAATACCACCAGTTGATTTAGTTGCACTAGTTTTATTGATATATGTTAGATTGGCTGGGAAGTAATAATTTTTGTTCGTTTTAAGTTTTAATTTTGCTCTTTACTTCACTTGCAAAGCTTTCTTTTCTTTCTTGTTAAATTAATCTTTGCTCATTTTTGATACCACCTCATAGAGAAGTCAAATAAAAAAACGAGTTTTTTTCAACTGAAAGTAAGGAACGACGTTAAAACTTGAAACGAACAGAAATTATTCCGTATATGAAAGGGGCTGTCCCCTCCTCAACGCCTCGTTCTTAACGCTTAAGTTTTTTACTTTAAAAAAAAACAGTTGTGAGAAAGTCAAACTTAAGCGTTAAGAGAGAGGCCTTGAGGAGGGAACAGCCCCTTTCATATACGGAATAATTTTTGTTCTTTTTAAGTTTTAGCTTCGTTCCTTACTTTCAGTTAAAAAAAACTTGTATTTTATTTAATTTTTGAAAGCTTTTGAATTGTTGCGGGTTTTGATTTCGGCTCACCGTACATGAATAATTAAAACAAAATTTGCATATTAATTTATTTGGTTACATGACTTTCTCGAAACTTGTATAATTTTATTTACGAAAATTTTTAATAGTAATAAAATATCCGTAAATTACGAATTAACTTACATAACGAACTTCTATATTCATATATTTTTAATAAATATATTAGGGGGCTCGCCTACTAGTCAATACCTCGGTCTTTAAGCTAAAGTTCGAATTTTGTTCCATTTCTTTAAAAATGACCCCTTAATCACAAAGGCCGTTATTTAGAATAAATAGCCCTTATGAAAGTACTAAAAATTATTTGGCTTAAAGAGCGAGGTACTGACTTGGGGGTGAACCCAATCATATGCGTAATATTTTCTGTTCGTTTTAAGTTCTGATGTTACTCCTTATTTTCAGTTGGAAAACATTCCTTATTACTTTTTTACCTTTTTCTATCACTATATAGCTCAATTATCAGTTATCTCTGTCATTTTCACTTTATTTCAGAAAATTGGCTTCAAAATTTGACCCTCCCCCACGCAGAGGATTTTGACAAAATTACCCCATTCGTTTTTGGTATGGATTTAGTGATCTACTAAGATTGTTGTTGCAAACCATGAACTGGATGACCTCTATTCCCTTTTGAATCACGATGCTAGGCAAAATACCTAGGCGGGGGATGCTGAAAAATGAGTGTATCACATTTACAAAAATAGTGAAACTGAACAAAAACTGGAAATGATTATATAGAAGGGACAAAGCCATAACTGAAACAAACAAGCAGGAATCGAACACAAGACACTGTAATTTGAAGTCCAAAGCTGTACTAATAGAATGCCTCTAACAATCTAATTTAATGTATTGGTTGTAACTTAATTGTGCAGTTTATTAAGGGGGTTTGGAGGAGGAACATACGGGAGGTGTTTATACAAACCTCCAGTGAAGGGTTTTGGAACATAATCATTATTACAATGGTGACATCGTTCTCTGCTTTCAAGTTTTTCTACTTAAGAAGTGACACCAAAAGTGTTGTTTTTAGTGCTGTATCACACAACCGGATAGTAGAATTAATATAAATAACATAGATATGAGCAAAAGCTTTCAAAGAAGCCATTAAACGTTACTCTAAAAAGTTCTAATAGGTCACTAACCCCAACTCTTAAACTTGAGACATGGCACCGAAAATGCCGTTTTTAGTGATTTGGAACTTGCTGATGGAAGAAATTATAGGAAGGACGTAGAAATGAGCCATATCTTGCAAATCGATCTAAGATACCTGTGATACCAATACGCCCATGCCAATACGCGTGATATCAACACGTCCAATACAGATACAGGGTACAGCCTTTTCTCCAGGGAATATTGAGAGTCATATCATCACCAAAACCACAGATAACTATTGAACCATGTTGAAAAAATGGCTCTCTTAAAATTTTGATTGGATAACTTTCGGGGGAGGAGTGCTAGTTGCCCTCCAATCTTTTTGGTCACTTAAAAAGGTACTACAAAATTTAATTTCCGCTTAAATGAGCCATTAAACCTCTCTCTATGACATTCTCGTTATTTGCTAGCCCTGGTGGAAAAAAAGGAGACACATCAGTGCTACCCATGCAAAAAGTAGTTTTCCTTGGTGTTCACCAAGGAGAACTGTAAGTGTCCTATTTCAGGTTTTCGACCATGATGAATCCAGTGGTACACTTCTTTTTTCGATATGACTCTATTTCCAAGGGGTTCCAGGCTATTTTTCTAAATCAACATAAATTTCTTTTTGCAGTAAACTTTTACTTTTAAGATTAACAAAAACAATAGTTACCATTCCTGATTCAGTGCAATTCTTTGGCAATTCAGATGGCAATTCTTTTTAACTAGGTAGTTTTTATTAAATCCTTTTTTCAACTTTTGGTTACTATGGGCCGTGGTTCGCTCTTTACTAGGTTGCAGCTACTGCTGCAACAATGATCGGCTTCAAACCTATGCGATATGGTCTCTGATTTGACAAATATCTTATGGCATAAATCTCATCAATACTAATCACACTATTGTGGGTATTTTGCCTATGTTTCAAATTGGAGGCATTTTTTCTTATTTCTATATTTTAGTTGTTCGAAACGTAACTGTTGTTGGGTTGTCAAAAGGGCATACAAATATGTAATATCTCAGGAGAAGCTAAGAGTATTAAGTTGAAATTTACAGGAGAGGTTAAGGGGGACGTAAAACTAAGTCAAAATACACTCTGTGCATCCAGATTGTAAAACGGCCATATCTGTATCTATCTCATGAATGGCTAAGGGTATTATGTAGAAAATTTTAGGTAAAACTGAACTAAATTCAAAAATACTATGAGTATTCACGTAGTCAGAATAACGTATCTCTAATAGGTGCTTGTCTGTTAAACGAAACACATTTAAGAATTACACTGTGTAAGATCCGACAAAACCGGTTTGCCTATCTGAAATTGGTTATGATTTGCATGTTTTGAGTGAGAGAAACTACGATATATGTATTTTTTGTTGCATAGTTAATATATAGAGGCGGTTAGGAGCTAAGTTAGATTCGGTTAGGTAATTGATATAACACGTTTTGCACGGTCTGCTTTCCGTAATTCTTTGTCGTAGTTTCCATAATTTTGTTTCTACAGCATTATATTATCATTATGTTTTTGGTGAACCTAACTTCACTGCTTGGGTGTTTTTCGCTTAACAGACAAGTACCCTATAATATCTTAGGAACAGCTAAGCACGGCTATTAAGTTAAGATTCCAGAAAACAATGAGGTTGATGTTGAACCAAGTCAAAACTCCCTATATACACCGAGTTTATCAAAGATGCACACGTGCGGTATCTCAGAACGGATGTTATTAAATTAAACTTAAAATGAACAGAAATTACCACAAACAAGAATAAAGCCAACATATTCTAAGTCTACTAAATACCAAAGCAGTATTTGCGCTAAACTTAAAAAAGGGATTTTTAAACGTGTTTTTATAACGTTATTAAATCCAAAATTACCGAGAATGGATCTCCCCTAATCTTAACGCAGCGAATCCAGTGGTGAAGTCAGAATTTTTCTATCTGCTATAGTTGCTGTGATACCACCTAGTATCTACATTGATAGAAACGTATTTTACCGGTTTTCCACAGCCAAAACCTAGTATGCATATACTAAAATTTTAAAACCTAGTATCTACATCCAGCAGGAAAATGGGTGGCAAAACCTAGTATTTGCGGTGAAAACCGAGCAGACGAAACCAAGCATCTACGGATTTCGCGAATCAACAGCAAAATTTCATCGTGATCATCACTTTCTTCTCTTTAATTTTTGGAAAGAACAATAACGAAGTCTGAAGAATAATGAAGGGTTTCACTAATAGAAGAGGAGAATTATTTGCAAGACTCGCTGTGCAAATAGCAATGCAAAGAGTTAAAAAAAAATGCAGAGTAAGTAGAACTTGTATTTTTGTGTCTGGGTAAAATTCTACTTTAGTTACTTTTGGCTATCTTGGAAAGGGGTAAGGTTAGGAAAATGAAACTTTCAGAGATGGGTCTACAGGCTAAAGTATTTTGCGTGAAGGTATTTTGAAGTACCTACCTCCACTCCTTCTCCCTTTGGAGGGTCCTGGAATTTGCCTACATCTATACCTATTGAATTTTTGACAGAAAAATATTTACCTTAATTTTCAGTTGTCAGTTTATTTTTCTCCGGCTTTAATTCTGAAAATGCAATTCCTGTTATTTCAATGGAATTTTAAGCCATATCAATGTTTTTTTTCAAAATTTTAGGTAATGTAGTGGCATATTTTTAAAACCTTATAAATTGGGATTGAGCAAAGTTGTGAACCTAAAAATAATTTTGTTGTACTTCATTTAACCAGAAGATCTATTTTGAAAGGTTTCCCTTTTATAACACACAGATTTTTAAAGGTCATCAAAGGTCAGGATCCTCTAGAAGGAGATGGATTGGAGGTAGGTACTTCAAAATATCTTCCCGGGAAATTGCCTGTAGACCCATCCTTGTAAGTTTCATTTTTCTAACATAACCTCTTTCCAAGATGGCCAAAAGTAGCTAAAGTAGAATTTTACCTTGCTTTTGTCTGAGCCTGACTTACAGGGGGGCTACAATATTCACAGGTTCAATTTATGTAGTCTCTATTAGAATGAACTACTGACTTCAAGTAGAGGACCAGGCTTGTAGATCATTATCTACTCTACAACCCTAGACCCAAACGGCTCTCTTCTATTCAGTATTTCTTGAGATATTTCAAGATATTGAACCTGTGAAGCACATTGAACCATCGTAGCCCTCCTGTAGTAGACCAGACCTTGGTAAAAAGATTGTGTTAACTTGAATCAGCTCAGATATAGGAAGAGGAGCGTTACAAAGATTTTTGGTCTTGGGTATCTCGTGGGGTCGTGGGTACTGCAATCTCATCCTAAGCCGTAAAAACTACTTTGTCGAGTTAATCATACAAAACAAATGGTTTCACATTCCATCTCCAGATTCGTTTGTTTGTTTACACTTTGTGGGTTACTCAAAGATTGCTTCCGTTTTTTGGTTTCAGCGATTCGGGGTTGCTGTTGCGCTAAGCTGAAATCATCTTATATTCCATCTGTATTATGCTCCAGTCAGATCTTAAACTTTTCATTAGCTGGAGAATTTCTGATAAATTTCACCATATGTGACAATATTTGCCCTCCTGCGCAATATTTGATTTTTATCCCAGGCCGCAAAGGATTGAATCCTGTCGGCAAAGTTATTTGGCAGTTTTAAAAAGGCTAAGAACTCAAGAAAACAATAATGCTGAGTTTTTACAATTGGAGGTGCTGACTCACTACAGCCTATAGGAATTTTCACAAAAAATTGAGAATCCAGTACAAAAAAAATTTGCATTAGAAAATGGAAAAGACACAATATTTGTTTCCTATTTCAGGTTTGGCCAAGCAGTTGCAGGCAGGGATGTAGTCGTTGGACAACCTACTGCTGTAAGAAGCGCAGCTGAGCAGACGACAGCTTACGAAGATACCCAGATTGACAAAGACCCTTCTGTTAATGAGTCTGAACTTCTAGTGTTTCATGAATTGCAACCATTATTAACTGATGATGTCTTTGAGCTAGAGCCATTTGTGCCATTTGACATGCCTTGCGGTACAGTGACTGAAACTCTTGTAGCTAATAAGCAGATCCGTGATAGTGAAGTTTTGAGGAACGCCAGTAGTTCTGAGGAAAACAGAGCCGATTATTGTAATGGTAGAGATTAGCTTCAAGGAAACAGTGAAGACATACGAGAACAAAGAAGTACGGAAGCAAGAATTGTATCAATAAATGGTAAAATAAATCATGAAATAAGTAATACTGAACAACAAGAAAATGTGAATACGGAGAACCCTAGAAGAAAAAGAAACAGAAGTGAAGAGGCAAACAAAGAAAATGCTGAGTGCAAGTATCCTTTTATTAAAAACTACTGTGATATTACATGTAAAAAAAAATGTAAGGAGCTTGACATTGGGACCAGAAAAGAAATCTGGGAGAGTTTTGGAAAGAAAGCTATGCATCAAGAACCAAATTTCTGGCCGACTGTGTGAGGCTGGAGTGCATAAGAAGACGGACGGTAGAAAGTGACCCTCAATCGGTTAAAGTCTACCAAAAAAATGAAACTAGACGCTACTACCTTCCGAAGAAAGATAATACTGTGGTAGTGAAGATGGAGGTTTGCAAGAAACTGTTAATGAATGCTTTTAGGTTTACATCAGATTCTTACCTAACTGAATTGAGCAAGAAGATGAAAACTGGGCTAGTTGGCGAACGCATAACGGATTTCAGGGGTAGGCAGATTCCTCACAACAAGCTACCACCAGAAGTAGTTGAGAATGTGAAAAATCATGTCATTTCTTTTGGACCCTCTACGCCACATTACCGTCGCAAAAATGCACCAAACATCAGATATCTGCCATCTTCTTTGACAGTTGATCTGATGCATCAGGACTTTGTTATTAAAACTTCCTCGTTCATCCAGTACCAGTTGTGTCGCACGAGACTTACAGACGTCAGTTGAAAGAAATGAACATTTCGCTAAAGATGCCAGCATTTGGTGTTTGTTCTCAGTGTGAAAAGTACAATCTCATGGAGAACGATGATAGCAGCAAAGAAAAAAGCAGCGATAAAGGTGTTAATGGAGAATTTGAACCTTTTTCTGCTGCTGCAAATAAGACTCACGATGTTGATATTTCCAGGAGACACTGGCAAGAACACATTGAATCGGCAAGGAAGGCTACACATGCCTATCGACATGACACAACTAAAAGTGGAGAAACTGGAATATGTGTATTCGCAGTTGACTTGCAAAAAGTGATTCTGTTACCCGACTTGCCAGGGAACAAAGAAGCAATATTCCTTAGTCGTCTTGTTGTCTTCAAGGAAAATTTACCCGTGTCGACCAGTATGATGCAGCGTCTGTAGGAAAAGGCCGTTCTTTTTGTGTTAGGTGGGGCGAAGCTTTGAGGGGCAGGGGTGCCGAAAACATAGCGGATTCTGTTTATACTGTAGTTACAGCAGAGAGGGATGTCAAGGAATTCATATTCTGGATGGACAATTGTTCCAGTCAGAATAAGAACTGGGTGCTTTATACTTCTCTTGTGATGATGTTCAACAGAGAAGAAGGGCCCAAGTGGAAAATGTTAAAGTATCTGACAAAAGGGCACACGCACAATGCAGCAGACGGCATACACGGCAACATTGAAACGAAAATGAGAAAAAAGAGGAAATAGTATGACTTTCCTGACTTTGTTGAGTGTCTTGCAAACTGCAGGAAGGTAGTTTCTGCAATAGAATTGAATGATTTCAGGGATTGGAAATACGAGAAAAGAAATCCTGGTAAAAAGTCACCCCAACCAAAGTTAAAGTCAGTTGTTGCAGCTACCTTTCAAAAGGGGTTCTGCGGCATGAAATCCCTCCAAGATTTTGACGGAGAGGAAAAACAATGCTTGTTTCTTCAGAAGAGATTCAATATCAAGCAGTTTTCCGAGCCCAACTCTGTTCCGAGGGGGGTTCAAAGCCAGAAAAAAGTTTCAATTGTTAACAAATTGTGTCTGATGATGCCGGCAAATCGAAGGAAATTTTGGAAGGATCTTCTGGTCTCCGATGAAAGCCTAGATCTCATCGAGGATGAAGACGACCCATGCAAAGAATAAACCTCTTTTATAAGCTAAGGGTTCAGTTCTCCTTTCTTTTTATTCGAAGTAGCAGTTTATCTTCATTGTTGCTTGAAGATCTTTTTTAAAATAAAATTTGGTGTAGATACTAGGTTTTGGAGGTGGAATACTCAGTTTATTAGCAAAGAAAACCTCTGCCAAAACCTAGTATCTACATTTACTGAAGTTTAAAAAAATAATGTGAAAAAAAAAAGTTTCTCCCTACTATGCCGACTCCGGAATACCTATTGACGAAGTTTTGTATCATCATCAGCTATTCCAGTTTAGAAAATGAAAAAAATCACTATTTTACGATTTTCTCGGAAACTTGAAAAATGTAGATACTTGGTTTTGGCAGAGGATAGCCAAAGTATTGTTATATACTAAACAGTTATTCTACATTCATCAGTTGTAATCTTGGTTATTATAAGGATTTCCTTTCTTTTTTGTTGATCTTGTGACAATTGAAAATTACTGCTCAAACTAAAGGTTTTTTTCAGTAAAGCACAAATGACGCTAAGGTAATTTATTCTTACGATATTACAAAGTTGAGTCTCAGCTAACTACTTTGACACTGAAAGCACAAACCTGATTTAACAGACTTTTATTGCTTGTATAATAAAAATAATATAAAAATAAATGTATAATAAAAACGTATATAATAATAAAAATACTTTTTTAGCTAAGGCTCAGGTATTGTTTGATATTCATTTGAGATCTTCTCGAGTTAATTTGTTGTCTTCATTCTTAATATCAAAGACGCCCCCCCCCCCCCCCCAAAAAAAAACGTTATGTATAAAGTAAATTGTATACTACTACTACTGATAACTTATCGCTGTGCCAAGCCGCCTAAGGCCAGCACAGCTAAGCACGCTTTTCCTCTATCCCAATCAAAGTATCCCTCCTTACTCCATCCCAGGAAGTTTCCATGTCCCTTAAATCTTTTTTTACTTCATCCTCCCATCCCCAAGCCCAACAAACATCCAACACCCAAAGTAAATTTTATACCAATTTTCAATACCAAAATGGCACAAAATAAGCAATAAATATAAAGTAGTTTCTGAAAAATTGCCTGGTTTTGAACTTGAAAGAAATTAGACCTTTGATAAAATCGTTTTGTTTAACGTGATCAAACTCGTTTTTTGACATAATTTAACATACAAGATACAATAGAATATATATCGTAGGCTATACAACTAAGTTTCAGGTCCTCACATTTGATGAAAAGATTTATTATCACACAATTTCTGGGTTTAAAAATTATTGGTGAATTTAGCATAAGAACTGCTAAGCATTCTAGAAATTTTCTGCTCTTTTTGCATCCCGAACTGCTCTTTACGCCAAATAACAGGCTTAAAAATATGTTAGCCTTACTAGTGTGGCACTTTAAACAGTTTGCCCTTAAAATAAGGTGCAAAGCTATCTTTTAGTGTTGAATCAACTTGAAAATCGAAGGAATTTTGCAGAGTAAGCCCTACTTCAAGAAGAATTTCTTACATCTATTTTTTTAAACTTCCGGAAACACTAAAAATGAAAAATAAATTAGTCAAATAGAAACTTAAACCACCATATACGTCTTAAAAAATTAGGAAAAATCGAGAACTCAATTTTTAAAGAGGAAGATCTTCAATTCTCATTTTTGCTTCATTTACAAATGCCCGTTAATTTTGAAAATAGAAAACGTATGTTAAAAATTGGCCGAAAATGAGTGAATAAAAAACAGGTATAAATTTAGGACCAGTACTGGTCATAAAGAGTCATGTTAAGAAAGCAGTTCTTACTTCATAATATGCATAATTATCCTAGTTACCATATTTTCCAGGGAGAACACCTTTATTATATATATTTTCACTGTTGTACAATTATTTTTAACAAAATTATGAAATAAAAACATGTTTGATTGCATTTTTCCTTTTTCCATTATTCTATAAAGAGAAGTTAAACTGCCAGTCACTGCCATTTACCAAAAAGATATAAATAGGCTAATATTAATAAATTTAGGTTAGGTTAGATTAGATTAGCTAGATGGCTCTTGGGTCTTTTTTTTTAAACAATTTTCAAGGCTTGTAGAAAAGACAAAATATTGAAAAATTTTATTTTAAAACTGGAAAAAAAAGAAAAATAGTGAGGATAAAGGTGTTCCCCTTGGATAATATGTTAACTAGGATAATTTTGCATATTGCGAAGTAAGAATTGTTTTCTTAACATGTCTCCTTATGACCTGTACTAATCCTAAATTTATACCAAAAAATATAATCATGGAACTCTAGAAAGTTTAAGTTTTCCGATTGCTTTAGCAGAAAGATGTAGAACTTAGCCTTTGATTGCTATTAAACTGGGATAAAATCTAGTGGTTCAATGAGTAAAATATAGGCTAATCCTAAAATCATGTTAACAAAAAGGAATTCGAAAGATGTGTATGCATCATGGAATAGCTGAACTATAAGCTATGCATTAATTTGTTTATTATAAGATTTATTAAGCACTTCAAATTACTACTTGTAGACTTACCTATTAGAGCTTCTTTCGGAAAGGCTAATTATCTTATTTTGCACTATCTATTTCTTCCAAATATTTATTTCAATAGTATCACTTTTATTGAATAACTTGTACCAAATAAAGTACAAATAATAAGTTTATTGTTTCACCTCAAAAACGAATGAAAGAAATTAAGACATAGCACACTCGAGCAAAACAAAGACAGGTTGAAGTCACCCCTTGTCTAGTTGGCCAGCGGTAGACACGATATAAACAATTAGACTATCTCACGGAGGATGAATATGAAATATTGCGCAATCGAAAACTCAAGAAATTACTTTAAGTGATTTGTTTGCATGTTTTTAAAACATCTTTGCATTTTTAAGTGCAAAAACCATTATCGAATTTAGCAAATTAGTTTCCGCATAATGTTTTTCTCGGTTTGATTTGGATACACTGGTAAAACTTTTGCTCATGGAAACTGGCCTTTAATATTTTGTAACTACAGAAAGAAAAGTTGGCACTTCAGTATTAGCCAGTACACACTGAGAAGTCTCCTTAGTTGAACCAGCAAAAAACCGGTTTACCATTCTCTATTCGGAGAGAATTAGCTTTACTTCCCTGAGATTTACTACGCTGCATGTATATTCCAATTCAGGATATATATTTACACAGTAGGGGATGGGAGTTCATTTCTGACGAAATTGAATGTTAAATCTGAATTCGGGATGCAGTTCTTCTAATAGAGGTAAGTTTAAACTTCTGACTATAGAGCAAGGTCGAACTTTATCCCCCCTCCCCCTAATATGCAAATATATAACCTGTTTAATATACAATTTTGTTCCTAAAGTATTAAATTTTCATTATCTTTTAGTATATCAGACAATTCGTGGTAACGAACTGAACCTAGGAAACTAGCTTATTTCAGATACCTTCAACGCAGGTTCCATTTATGAAAACCAGGGGAAACGGACATTCGCATTGATATCCTGTCTCGCTTGCAGCAAGGACACAAAGTTGACCTGGCTGGCACGTATCTTCGTTACAAAGAGCTGAGTCAATCTTCAATTCTGAAAAGGATATGTTTTAGCTAGTGAATTGCCAGAAAAATAAGTTTTTGTGTAGCAAATGGAGCAGAATCGATTAAGAGAGAAAAAGGGTTTTATTTAAAAAAAAAAAAACACATTAACAACAAAACCCGAAGTTTTTTAAACTTGTATGGGGAGACATCACCTTTTACAAAACCCTACATACACAATTACTACCAGTCATCCTTAGCCCTCCCCCCCCCCCAAAAAAAGGGCAAATAATAATAATAATAAAATAAATAAATAAAAATAAACGAAATAAAAATTGATCCTTGAATTTTTTTTTCAACCAGAGAGAGATCCCGTAAGATGTTATTCTTCCTCTTGTCTTTTTGATTTGCATAGAACAAGACTAATTTTTAAACTTTGTTTGAAATATTTGAATTTTAAGTCTAACTGTGTTTTGAGAATTTCTGTGACAAACGCTGAATTTTCTTTTTCATTATAATTTTTTTCAAGTCCAAAATAATAGATCTAAAATAACAAGAAATCTGCAAAAAGAATTATATCATTTGTCTCTATGGGATTGCTATTTTTGCAAACAATAATGTTCCAAACTTTTCATTGCAAAAAATCAAAGAAAGTCTAACAATGCGTTTTACACTGTAGAAAAAAATTGTTTGAGATTCAACAAAAATTGTTTGCAATGTTTATCAACAGCAAAATTGGAATTTCAACAGCTTAAATTGCATATTAGAGATTATTTGGAATGCCATTATCATAATTGAATATCCAACCTGTTGAGAATGAAAAATGTTGTATTCATATAACCAAATTGAATTTTTAAACACAACATGATTTATTTTAAGATGCTTATTGGGTTTTCATCGTGTTTGTTGGATTTCATGTTCTTTAATTGGATTTCCATTACTATCATTGTTCAATTTATTAGGCCTACAATCTTGTTGAACAATAAACTAGTTGGATGTTCCAACAGCTGCCAAGAATGGTCATCAATGACCAGTTTTCAGATGTAAGCGATTGTAAGCCCGAATAGGTCCTTCTTAGGGTTGCCACCAGACCGAAAATTTCGTAGCGTCCAAACTCTTAAAAACGTAACTTTTTCGCAACTTTTGATAGGAAAGTCTCCGTTCAAGGCAGGGTGCCGTAATTTTGCTATCAAGAGCGGTACTTAAGAGAGGGAGAGGACATTATTGCCTGTATAATTTGAAAAATATATTTTTACTTAAAATCATTAAAAATCCTCCCTCTAACTTTTAAAAGGTACCTAAAAAGTATTCAATAACAACAATCATGCTTCTTTACCTTCAGGAAGTTCCTATTTATTCAACTTTTAGTACTGCTTCCAGTTTACCTGCACAACAGATAGACGCGCCCCCCCCCCCTCCAATGCGTGCATATAACCCCAATCTGCTATTTTGCTTATTTTGTTGTTGCTGTTTTTAATTGCCATTATTGGTGTTTTAAACCAAAAGCTGATGAGAAATACGTACGAGATAAAACGCAAATCAATAAACAAACAATTAAGATTTTTTCGGAAAAGAAGATAACCAACTAGATTTTTTTTTAAATTTCAATAAGAACGGTATTAATAAATCCAGATTCTTAAAAACACCCAATCATTTTAATCACTCCCTTCCCGTCTAATATTTTAGATTGGTTCGGTCCCAGTTTCACCTCCTCAAGCTTCAAAGTTACATAGCTCCAACATGAAGATTTGAGCGATTCCGAGTTTCAGAGTTTTTGTTTTGTTTTTATTTTATTGAACAAAAAATATTTCAATCATTGTCTTCAGTTCTTATACGAAAAAGCAGTTATTTTACATAAAATGACTTTTTCTGTTTGTAATTTGAATCATAACTCCCAACCAAAAGAAAGGAAGAAATAAAAGAAGAGTTCACAAAATTCAACCCCAAGAATGTTATCCTAAAGCTGTTTTTATTAGTCTCACAAGTCCAGTCACGTACAAAGAAGTTGTAAGGGATGAGGTCAAACAATAAAAAAAATTAAACCCCTTTTTAAAATGAACTAAAAGTAGAGAAATATTCTTTTTCTCAAGAATATATGAATATAATCAAAGATAAGGGGCACAAAAAAGCATTGAGTTTTACATAACATGAATCCCAAGTTTACCTAGGTTTTAAATGTATAAACGGAAAAAGTTAATGAGTTGAGGAAAACAAATAAAAAAGATCAAATTATGCAAAAACAAATCGATTTTTTGCCAGGAATTTTCACTTATATTTATAAATTCTTGAAAAAAAAAACGTTTTCAATATTTTAATGTCACAATTTAAAAAAATATAATGTCTCATGCAAGATTAAAACCTAAGTTAACACCGCCTGGGGAAGTGCTGTTATCGTTGTGCTATGCTGATAAAAGTGGGAGGTAACTGAACATTTGGAAGTGGTTGAAAAGTACTTCATAAATTAAAAAAAATTGTATGACAAAGACATAAATGGAATATGGAACAAAAGGATCAGTTAGTTAATAAAAACGAAATGGAAATGATTTAATTAAAAAATTTAGATGGGATAATAAAAAACCTATATTTAAATAAAGAAATGCCGAGAAATTCGAAGAAATTCTTACATTTTTAGGGGGATTGAGGCCCCAGTCCAGCGTGCGTGGTCCCTATGAATCAATTTTTAAGTAAACTGTATGCCTACCCTATACAGACACAAGATTGTTTATCTTCTTCATAAAAATGGGCATGAGTCTAGTTGTCTTTTTCTAAAGCCAAATATTTATCCTTTTCTGAAGAAAACATGCTAAACACACAAGCAGTACCATTAAATTCTTTATTTTATACTATTTCCAAATATCATGGCTCCTTTTCTGAAAATACACCCATCTCCCTGATGGTCAGGGATATATCCCTAGGAGTATGTTAAAAAAAATCAACCAATAAAACTCTTACTGTACAATATGAAAGAACACGAAAGAACATAACAAGAAAGAATGTTATCACAAGATTCGACACAACGATGAAATGTATTTGTACAGTTATATAAGGGACCTTAGATGAAGAGGGGGGTATAATGTCAAAAAAGTGACCATGATATTTGGAAAAAGTCTAGCATAAAATCGAAAATACCGGTTCAACTAACCCAACCGCTCCTCAATGCTTAGATATAACCAAAAATGGCTCATTTTTACAGTTTCATATATTTTGCAAATATCAGCTGTTCAAATCCCATGTAAAAAGAGCAAGTTACTTATATAACCTGATATTTTTTCGACCCAATCAGAAGGGGGGGGGGGTGAAGTAATAACTCTAAGAATAATATTATCATCGGTACTTGTCAATTAGCTGGTACACACGCAAGATAGATGCTAAAGGAAACTAGTCAAACGGGTATCAGTCAATAGAGAATTGGATCGCAAAGCGCGGTTTGCCATTGCGTCTACAATATTTAAACTATTTTTGGGGGGTTTAGAAGGGAAAAAATACCTAGGTTAAGTTATGTAATTAATATATACTATGGTTTAGTCCCCACCCCCCCCCCCTAATGTGCAAATATATAGCCCAAATTTGTTTCTAAACTATTATATTTTCATCATATTTTGTTTCATTCCATTAGCATTAACCAAACTTGACTTTTCGCGTGTGTCCAAGTTAATTGACAAGTACCACATCATCTTATAATCACTTATTTATAAAGAAATTATAAAGAAAATAGCTTTTATTATTATTTAACTCTTCTTATTATATATTTTCCTTCCTGACTTCACCTAACTCCTTCTCCATATAATTTCAGTATGACTGTTGATGGAACAAGATTCAAACTCAGCACTGATGAAATTGAAAGTTGGGGAGGGGACTAACTGACTACTGTCACTTGTCACTAAACAAATGATAATCTTATGGTCATGAGCGAGAATGTTATCTTAACTTACTATGCGAGTAAGCGAAGTGGGTATTTTCTCATCCTAATAACTGAGTGATTGTGTGATAAGATTAAATGACCGCGATGTGAAAAAATGTCGATACTCATGTCAGCGTAATTAAAATGGGAACAGCGGATTTTTTCACGGGGAAACAAAAATAGATTACTCAGAAAATGTGAAACTTACTCATTATTCAAAAGCGTAACATGATTTTAACATAAATTCAAAAACGTAACAAAAATGTAACATTTTTAGGACCGTAACGTAAAACATACCGCTTTATTTACAATGCACCAAAAATGGTACGAACGTAACATCGGTGGCAACCCTGGTCCTTCTACTGCTCAGAGCCAGACTTTTCCGCTTATCATAAAGTTTGGTGGAATTGTCGGTTTCCAGTGAAACCCAGGTAATCATACTACAGAAATAATCCCGTAGAGTATGATATTAATAAGTCAAGTAGTTCATTGTCCGAACTTGAATTTAATCAAAAAAGTCCAAAAAGATTTCTTCTCTTTTATTAATACACTGTAACTATTCCATAAGACATTAGTGACTAAAAAACAAATATGGTATATTTCCATTGCTCCACAATATTAATTATAAGGAAAAAATGTTTGTACATAAATTTATGCGTGTTCATAAGAATATTTTTACATAAAGTCACTTTAAATGATACCATAGTCAAATTCCATACGATATTCTAGTAATTTCAAATTACTGTTGAAGTCAAAACCACTTTGATTAATATAACGTATTTGCGTCGAAAATTACATTTTTCTACTAAAAAGTGCATAAACCTCAATAATTTCAATAATTTGTTGGAATCCCATAAGCAAGTCACAATTTCAACAGAAAAATTGAATTTTTTTATTTTACTTGTTTGAATTCAATAAGCAAGTCACAAATCCAACAGAAAAAGTGGATTTTTTTTACTTGTTTGAATTCTAGCAAAACATTTAGTTGGAAATCAATTTTTTTTTACAGTATAGGCAAAATCGTTTTTCTTCTTTAACATAAGGATTTAGCAGATTTAAACACAGCAAAAAAATGGAAAAAAGAGGTTTCACTGACTTTGTGAACTTGTAATAGAAAGTACATCTATCAGCCAGATTTTTAAGCCATCCATAGGGTAAGTTGGCTATCAAGCAGTTCGTGATAAAGAACTGTAAGGAGCGACCCTGCTCAATAGTAACCGAAATTCTAAAAACCAGAATTTTGATATCAATAGATACAGGAAAAGAATCAGATTTTTATGCTGATTTAAGATATATAGCTTTCATCAATTTTAGTCATACTCATCAAAAGATTATCGTGGGAGGGCTCATTCGAACGGAAATTAAAAGTTCAAGTTCCCTTTCTAAAGTGACCAAAAAAGTGTAGGGTAGCTAGGCCCCCTTCCCACGCTCCTTTTTTTCCCGAAGTCAACCGATCAAAATTTTGAGATAGCCGTTTTGTTCAGCATGGTCGAAAAATATAATAACTATGTCTTTGAGGATGACTTAATCCCCCACAGTCCCCGGGGGAAGGGCCGCAAGCTATGAACTTCGCTAAATGTTGACATATAGCATTGGTTATTGGGAAATACTCAGACGTTTTCAGGGTGGATTTTTCTGGTATTGGGGGAGGAGGGTCGGGGGTTACATGGAAAGATGTTTCCATAGAGGAAGTTTTCGTAGGGGAAGGGACATTGCTATAAAGGAGGCGTCGGATTTCCCAGCATTATCTAAAAAAAACGATCAGAAATGAAATAAAAAAAAAAACAAGTTTTCAGCTGAAAAACATTTCAACTGAAAACTTTTCAACATCAGAACTTAAAACGAACAGAAACTATTGCGTATATGATTGGGTTTGCACCCTAGTCAATACCTCGCTCTTTACTCTAAAGTTGTTTTAGTACTTTCTTAAGACCTACTTATTCTAATTAAACGGCTTTTTTGATTAAGGGGTCATTCTTAAAGAATTGGAAAAAATCTAACTTTAGCGTAAAGAGTGAGGTATAAACTAAGGGGCCTCCCCCTATTATACGTAATAAAAATATACGAATATAGAAGTTGGTTACGTAAGTTCATTCGTAAGTTACCTATATTTATTATTAATAAAAACGTTCGGGTAAATAAAATTAAACAACTTTCGAGAGAGCCATTTAACCAAAAACAGTAAAATTAATATGCAAATTTTGTGAGCCAAAACCAAAAAAACTGCATTAATTCAAAAAGTTCAGAAATTAAATAAAAAAAAACAAGTTCTTTTAACTGAAATTAAGGAACGACATTAAAACTTAATACGAACAGAAATTATTCCGTATATCAAAGGGGTTGTTCCCTCCTAAACGCCTCACTCTTTACACTAAAGTTTGACTCTGACTCACAACTACATTTTTTAAAACCATAGAAAACTTTAATTCGGAATAATTTCTGTTCGCTTTAAGCTTTAATGTCGCTCTTTTCTTTCAGTTAAAAAAACTTGTTTTTTTAAATTTAATTACTAACAAGCATAACATTATGATTAGTCACTATTGGTGGCTATAGAAGATTTCGAAGTTAGTAGTTAGACGAAATAGGAGCTGTGAATATACGAGATCGGTAGTTGCATAAAAGCATGGACAAAACTAGGATATCCAAAAATGAACAAAACTAATTTTTACCTCTTATTTGTCGTCTTCAATATGAGTATGACTATTTATTTGAGGTTCGTATTTACCTTTAAGATACGTCTGGAGACAGACGCAGTGATTGAAAGTTACAGAATGTCTATTTCGTTATTCTTCACAGCTAACTGACACATTTTAAGTTTTTTTTTCTTATAATATTTTTTTCTAATGACCTCGTGAATTAAATTCAATAGAATTTAAACTCTAAATATACTTTAATCAATATGCAAGAAGTGATATTTCTTGATAGCCCAATCAATTAAAAATTATTAAAAACTTAAGAAGTGAGCTAATTGGTGCAGAGTTTCCCTTTTTTGGTTAGGTCCATGTAATCTTTTTTTTTGTATAGAACGAAAACAATTAACAATGAGAACAGATAGCTACGACCTAATAATATTTCTGGTTATAATCTTGTAAGATTGCTTAAGGTTTAAGATTGAAAACTTTAAAAGATAAGTTAGATATACTGTCTTAATATCGCTAAAACAGAACAAAGGCAAGGAGACGGATAGATTGTTGCGCGGGGAATAAAAGAAGTCGAAAATTATATTGTTTCAAGGAAGAAAAATTAGTTTCTAAGAATAAGAAAAAATATTAGTCTGTAGTATGATGTGTTTTAAATATTAAAATTTTTTTTCATGTTTTAAAGAAAATAAAAAATAGTTATACACGAAGCGACATTTCTAGATATCCTAATCAACTAAAAATATGCTTTAAGATAAAAAACTATTAAAATTTAATAAGTGAGCCTATTGGTTCAAAGCTTTCTTTTATTGGAAGGGCCTTCGGCTTGTCATATTGAGTTTAACTCAAATCTAGTATATTGAACGTTCAATGCACTGATACGACCTATAGAGTCCTTTCAAACTATCTCATGATAGAGCTAGGCCCCACCCCCATGGTAGTTCAGGGATAGATCTGGCCCCAGGCCCTCAAAAGTCTATGGATATGCGACGATGGAAGGTTTTGATAAAAAGTCGTTACCTTTTTCAGACAAGAACTCTAGATTTGTAATTGAGATGCTTACACCAGGTATAGTAACATTCTTAATTGATTCTATTTCTGAAAAGTTTTTCATGATTAAGCCTGTTTCGACTTCTACTTCTCCAAATGTACCTTTAGCGAAAGAGACAATTTGAACTAAGCTGACATCTAGACCATCTGAAGTGTATACGAGCTGGTCCTTAAATACGGTGTCAAACTAAAAAAAAAACATATTGAAACTACAACAGTTACAATTCAATTGGAAAGCTTTTTTTTTTCAGAGAATCAGTTAAAGTAAAGATAAAGAAAATCAACACAACAAAAGATCTATTTTGTGTTCAAGAAAATTGCAGTGAAGAAACATTTTAAAGAGATCTGATATCATAGGCAACGCGCTAGCGCTGCCTATGATATCGAAAGTGATTGAAGGACAACTAGCGCCCCCATGCCCATCATTCCCCCAAAAACTTCCAATCAAAATTTTGAGATAGCCCTTTTGTTCCGCATAGTTGATTTCAAGATAGAAAATCTGCTTTTGAGGAGGACACTCCCCCACAACCCTCGGGTCAAGGGTTTTCAGTTATGCCCTGAGGGCATATAAGAACTATGTACTATTGTACTATGTACTATGTATTATGTTTTTCCTTTACAGCAGGGCACTTCATGTGGAAGGGGTCGTCGTAGCAACTTCAAAAGGAGCTCATTCGATTGAAAATTGAGAGTTCTAGTTTCCTTTTTAATGGTCCAAAATGATCGGAGGGCAACTGCCCCCCCCCCCACACACACCCATCATTCCCCAAAACACGTCCAATCAAAATTTTGAGATAGCTATTTTGTTCAGCGTAGTTGATTTCCAGATAGAAAATATGTTTTTGAGGAGGACACTCTCCCACAACCCTCAGAGCAAGGGTTTTAAGTTATGCCCAGGGGCATATAAGGTTTTTATAGAAGATGTTGTCATAGAAACTTAAAAACAGGCTCATTAAATTGGAAATTCGAAGGGCTAGTATCCTTTTTAATAGTCGAAAGTAATTGGAGGGTAAGGGTTTTAAGTTATGCCCTGGGGGGCATATAAGGTTATTATAGAAGGCGTTGTCGTAGAAACTTCAAAAAGGCTCATTCGTTTGGAAATTCAAAGGGCTAGTGCCCTTTTTAATAGTCAAAAGTGATTGGAGGGCAACTAGCCCCCCCCCCCAAGCCCATCATTTCCCCAAACAAATCCAATCAAAATTTTGAGATAGCCATTTTGTTCAGCATAGTTGACTTCAAGATAGAAAATACGATTTTGAGGAGGACACTTTCCAACAGCCCTCTGGGCAAGGGTTTTAGGTTATGCCCTGCGGGCATATAAGAACGATGTTGGCACAATGTACCATTTATTACTTTTTCTTCCCTAAAACCGGACACTTCATATGGAAGGAGTCGTCGTAGAAACTTCAAAAGGGGCTCATTCGATTGGAAATTGAGAGTTCTAGTGCCTTTTTTAATAGTCAAAAGTGATTGGAGGGCAACTAGCCCCCCCCCCATGACCATCATTCCCACAAACACATCCAATCAAAATTTTGAGATAGCCATTTTGTTCAGCGTAGTTATTTTCCAGATAGAAAATATGTTTTTGAGAAGGAAACTCCCCCACAACCCTCAGGGCAAGGGTTTTAAGTTGTACCCTGGAGGCCTTAAAGTTCTTTTTATAGATTGGAGGGCAACTAGCCCCCCCCCCCCCCCCCCGCGGGCCCCCAACCCCCCCATCAAAATATTGGGGGAGCCATTTTGTTCAGGGGGGGTGATTTCTAAATAGAAAATTTTTTTTGGGGGGGAACCCCCCCCCCCACAACCCTCAGGGCATGGGTTTTAAGTTATGACCTGGTGGCGTTTAAGGTTTTTATAAAAGGCGTTGTCGTAGAAACATAAAAAAAAGGCTGATTCGATTGGAAATTCAAAGGGATAGTGCCCTTTTCAATATTCGAGAGTGATTTCAGGGCAACTAGCCCCCCGCCCACGCCCATCATTTTCCCAAACACATCCAATCAAAATTTTGAGATAGCTATTTCGTTCAGCGTAGTTGATTTCCACAAAGAAAATATGTTTTTGAGGAGGACACTCCCCCACAGCCCTCAGGGCAAGAGTTTATAAGTTATGCCCTGGAGGCATATAAGGTTTTTAAAGAAGGCGTTGTCGTAGAAACTTCAAAAAAGCTCATTCGCTTGGAAATTCACAGGGCTAGGGTCCTTTTTAATAGTCGCAAGTGATTAGAGGGATAGTAGCCCCCCCCCCCCCCCTTATACCCATTATTCTCCCAAACACATCCAATAAAAATTTTGAGATAGCAATTTTATTCAGCTTAGTTGATTTTCAGATATAAAATATATTTTTGAGGATGACACTCCCCCACAACCCTCAGGGCAAGGATTATAAGTTATTCCCTGGGGGCATATAAGGTTTTTATTGAAATATTCGTTGTAGAAACTTGAAAAAGAGCTCATTCAATTTGAAATTCAAAGGGATAGTACCCTTTTTAATATTCGAAAGTGATTGTAGGGCAACTAACCCCCCTCTCACGCCCACCTTTTCCCCAAACACATCCAATCAAAATTTTTAGATAGCCATTTTATTCAACGTAGTTGAAAGTATTGGAAATTAGGTCTTTAAGTATGAAAACTCCTCCCCCCAGAGCCCTCAAGGCAAGGGTTGTAATTTATACTCTGGGGTATATAAAGTTTTTACTGAAAGCGTTATCGTATAAACTTCAAAAGGGCTCATTCAATTGGAAATTGAAAAGGCTAGTGGCTTTTTTAATAGTTGTAAGTGATTGGATAGCGACAAAACCCCTCTTACGCCCACCATTTTCCAAAACACATCCAATCAAAATTTTGAGATATCCATTCTGTTCAACGTAGTTGAACGTTCTGGAAATTAGGTCTTTTAGGATGATAAAACCCTCAAAGCCTTCAGTGCAAGGATTGTAAGTTATGCCCTGGGGGCATATAAGGTTTATATAGAAAGTTGTTGGATAAATCATAGGCAGCACGATCGCGCTGCCTAAGTAAAGAACAGGGACGAGAACGAGAACGGGACAAGAAACGGAGATTAAGTAAAGAGGAGTACACTCCCCCACAACCCTCAGGACAAGGGCTATAAGTTATGTCCTGGGGGCATATAAGAACGATGTTAGCACAATGTAATATTTATCAATTTTTTCCTTTAGAGCAGGACACTTCGTATCGAAGAAGTTGTCGTAGAAACTTCGAAAAGCGCTCATTCAATTAGAAATTGGAGTTGATTGTGCCCTTTTTAATAGTCAAAAGTGATTGGAAGGCAACTAACACCCTTTTCACGCCCAACATTTTATCAAACACATCCAATCAAAATTTTTGTATAGCCATTTTGTTAAGCGTAGTTGATTTCCAGATAGAAATTACGTTTTTGAGGAGGACACTCCCCCACAGCCTTAGCCCCAGAGACCTTAGGGTAAGGGTTGTAATTTATGCCCTGGGGGCATATAAGGTGTTTATATAAAGCGTTGTCGTTTCCTTAAGGGCTCATTCGATTGAAAATCGAAAGGCCTAGTGCCCTTTTTAATAGTCGAAAGTGATTGGAAGGCTTGACATTTTTATAGTAAAGATCGAAGTGGGTATAAAGAATTTTTTTTAGTTGTTGTTGTTGTTGTTTAGACCAGGGCACTTTGTTTCGAAAGAGTTGTCGTGGGAACTTTGAAAAGGGCTCATTCGATTGAAAATAGAAAGGGCTGATGCCCTTTTTAATAGTCGAAAGTGAGTTGAGGGCAACTAATCCTACTTCCACTCCCACCCTCCGACGCCAACCCTACTATTTCTGCTCTTAAAATTTAACCAAATCAAAATAGCGTAAGTGTATCCAAGCTATCAAAGAAAGTAAACAGATGGTATCAAGTTCTCCATTTCAGGTCAACTAGAGGTGGTGTGAAACTAAATTAAACAGTACTATTTGTGTCTAGATTTTTAAAAGGGTGTACGTTGTTAAAAATTGCTGAAAATTTTTCTCCAGCGTACAAATAGGCGGCCAAACTATAAAGTCTTAAAAAACGAAAAGATTTAAAGCATTGTTTTCTTTTTCCCTGAAAAGACTGTGTCTATATAAAACAAACAGAAATTAATTTAGAAAACTTTTTCCACAAAATAAGCTTTTCAAAGAAAAGTAAAGAACTCCATTAAACAAAAAATGAGCAAATAAAAAATCAAATAATCTACCAAGCGGGAAACTACCACAAATCAGTATCGATAAATAAATGAAACCCAAAACGAACAGAAATTACAATAAATAACCGAGTATAACTCTAAACAAGCAGAAATTAACATAAGTTGGGCGCAAAACCCCTATGTCTTCTCAAGACCAGAACAAAATTTGCATTTTAATGAAAAAAAATATAAATGTTTTTGCTTTTATAACTTTAATAAATCAAATAATTTTAACATTTTGATTACTAAATATCAGTATGTGTATATTAAACTGACAATGCACATTCATTTGTATTTTTTCAGTAAAGTTCAAATTGTGTTCTGTTCTAGGGTATACTCAAGGAGATTCATACTTAAATCAGGATAAAAAGATAATATATTCGAAAGAAAGGTGAAGGGAATATCTTTTTGATTCCATTTAATGATAAAGAAAAGATACAGTTAAATAATTTGGTTTACTCGTCAGCTTTAAGATTTAATACGTGGCCTATTTCAAAGATGTTTGAACAAAATGAATAGCCTATTTGCTAAATCAGGCAGGCAAAGGGGATAGACTGCAGGAATGTCATCCTTCAGAATCTCCTAATTTTCAATTTTCTCTATACTTTCGTTTGTTTTGTTAAATATTACCCGTTGAAGCGAGTGGGTTTTGAACCCCTTCGCTTCAACGTTGGTAATTCGTTGGTAATTCGGTTGGTAATTCCGTCGTGCTTGTATATAATGAAATAATAGTTTCAACATAGTTGCATGTAATAAAAATCAACAGATTAGGGACAAGTAAATACTACCAACTAGCAAGAAATAATAGATAGATTAAGACAGAAGAATAATAGACAGTGCGTAGCTGCGTTGGCTTCAGGCGTCTTGGTTCTGCGGTGATTTATTAGTATTAGTAGTAGTAATATTTGTCAGGTTTAAATTATCCCTCTAACAGTCTAAATAACCTTCCAGTTTGCCTTGTGAGACATATTTACCTTTAACTCTTAGGGGGAGCAATACGATATACTTTAACTTTATTTGAATTATAGTTAAAGTATATCCTCAACCCCTCGCTCTTTACGCTAAAGATCGCATTTTGTACCAATTGCTTAAGAACGGCTGCTGAAACAAAAGACTCGTTTAACTAAAACAATATGAATCTTTTTTAGAAGCATTAAAAAACTTTAGCGTCAAGATCGAGGTGTTGATAAAGGGGCAACCCCCCTATTATACGTTATGATTTCTGTTCGTTTTAAGTTCTTCCGTTTTAAGGATCCATCAAACTATTTATTTCGCATTAAGTAAAAAAAATTCGCTATTCTATTCAATGGTAAAAATGTTTAACATATATTGTATTTATATTTTTGTTACCAAAGAATTAAAAATGAGTAGCAAAAAAACTGAAAAACTTGAGTATATCATTAACAGATATAATATCATTTAAATTATGAATATCAACGATGCCGTTCATGGAGCATCAGCTCCATGAAGTACTTAGAATGGTGCCAGAAGCTGAAATAAAACCTGAGCTGCATTCTGCGCATTCATTTTCTTAAAAAACTGAGTTAAAAATCATTTGACCTGGAGTGGTTCTAATCAGACACACATATCAAGAGCCATTATAATTAAACCCATTCCCTTCTATGGGTTTTTATTTTATTTACAACTCCCGTGAGGTTTCTACGCAGGAACTGGGGTCCTTCGGAACGTCTAGTCCCTGAAATGCGAACATTTTAGTTATATTTGCATATATTTTTGGTAGCCTTTCATTTCCCTATTTCTAGAAAGTTTTGACAAACCAGCCCCCATACCCAAATAAAACCTTGAGTACCTAATCTGCTTCAAAGAAAATATCCTTCATAGTGTACACCTTTTCAGAATATCAGCAGTCTAGGAAGTTTGCTTAGAACAACAAAGTAGCTGCTTAGAAGTCAAATGTTAATGAAGCGTAGAAGTTAAAAAAATAAAACATTATTCAGAAGTACAAAATAAAACTTTTTCATATTAGTACATTTCATTGTGACTTAATACTACTTAAATTATATATATTTTCAAAATTTAATCTTGGATTAGAAATAAACTTTTGACTAAGCCATGGTCAGTAAACGTGTTTCGATGGAGGAATTGTAGATTTTCAAAAAAGCTAAATTGATGCGACTTTTGCAACAATTTATAGATAGCAATGCCGTGATATAACTCTGTTTAATAAATATCTGAATAAAAGTGAATATTCGAATTATATTTTATTTATACCACAGTTTATATAATTAGCAGTAAGTTTACCGCAGATGAATTCTGGCTCTTCATTCTCGGTGCGAACAAAAAGCTCCTCCCACTTATTTGTGCACTTATGGATTAGTGTGTATGCGTCAATCAATGAGGAATGGTTAGAAAGTGCATTATTCGTAATTCCGAAAGCAGAAAAAAACTTGGTGAGCCGGCCAAGTGGTTTGCAACTATCCCATCTCACAGGTATGACTTAATTTATATACAAGCTATGACAACCTATTATTTATATACAGTGGACTCAACTGATTGGCCTATGTAGGATTTTATAAAAAAAAGGGGCGGGGGGTTGACGAAATTTGTGAAAATAAGGAATTTTCATTTCTTCTAATAACTGGTGGAATAGGTGGGATGGTTTCAGGGTTCGGATCCAGGATTTTTCAGGGGGGGGGCGCAAAATAGGTTGATCCGATAAAAGTACGTTAGAAGCAAGTTTAATTAATGCAAACGTGTGTTAATTAGGTAAATTACACTACTTAAGACTACTTTAGGGAGGTACCCCTCACCCCCCCCTATGGATCCGCCACTGGATGGTTTATCATTTTATTTTTCACGTCGTGATATTTATTTTCTCAGATTGTAGTTCCTGTTATACTTGAAAAGGCTAGTTACCTGTTTGGGTGGAGAGCTGAGATAAGACTAGTTTCGTTTTCAATCAATGTTTTCGTATGAAATGGGCAGACCTTTCCTGAACTTTAAACAATAAACACCTCTGTTTGAACATCTTTGCACTTTGTGAATTTAGATAGAGATAAGGGTTCCTGATTGAGACAATTTTAGGATTTGGATTCTAATAATTGATTGTTGTGGTAAAAGTTGCCACAATAGCGCTATCCAAGAAAATACCAAACATCTGTTAAAAAGTGTTTTTCGTAAAATTCTTAGGTAATTTCCAGAAAATTTAAGGACATCACTCTTTTTATTGGCAGATCCAAAATTTTACGGGGCTTTACGCTAGAAAATGTCATATTATAGAATATTCTTTAATCTTGTTTACCAGAAAATAAATACCAGAAAATAAAATAAATAGAAAGGGAAGGCCTAGGCTTCTATTTCTACTGATCTTAAGTTTAATATGGCCTTTAT
>JAQQPU010005952.1:0-13323 GCA_029168905.1 Artemia sp. Kazakhstan ARC1039 | reverse complement strand
TATATCGGCGCGTACAAACAGCTCCTTTCATTTGATCTGCCATCAGCGGTCCAATTGCCCTGGAACTCGTATTTTGGCAGAAACTTTCTCAAAATGCCTTTGAAACCAACTTGAGACTTCGAAACCTATTTTTAATTCCTAAAAACATCTAATAATAACATTGCACTACTAATTACCGATTTTCATGTATGTATTGGAATAAATTAATTTAAAATTAGTTTCTTCAAAATTAATGTTCCAACGTTGAAGCCAAGTTTCGCGTTCAAGATAGATCTGACTTGTCTACCCGTGAAAAGATCTAATGTCGCTTATGTTTATAAGGTTCTCTGGAGCACTCGCACCTTGGTCCGGGTTTTTATAATGGGTGAGATAGGGAAAAATCATACTGCTAATTATATAAACTGTGATTTATACAAACCAGGATTTCGGATCGCCTAATCCCTGAAATGGCAACATTTTAGTAATATTTGCATGTATTTTTGGTAGCATATCATTTACCTTTTTTAAATATGTTATTACGAACCTGCCCCCCCCCCCAACCCCAACAAAACTCTTAAGTACCTAATCTTCTCCAAAGAAAGTGCTCTTCATAGCCTAATATCAATTAAAGTTATAAGTAACATTAGAAAGCTAATATTCACATTAGTATCCTTAACATTTGAATGAATACATAGAACATTCACATTGTCTTGGAATTATAGATTTGCCTCACTATTGAAATAATTGTTATCTAGCAATTTTTAAATGCAAAGTTCCACTTCCTTATACTATTATTTTCAGACCTGTTTAGAAAATCGCCTGTCTAGGTAGCCTGCTTAGAAAAACAAAGTAACTGCTAAGAAGTCAAATAGTAATGAAGCACAGAAGCCAAAAAAAGTATTATTCAGAAGTACAAAATAAAACTTCTTCATATTAGTGGATCTCATTCTGACTTAACACCACTTACATTAAATTTATTTTCAAAATTTAACTGACCACATTTTGGATCGGATTTAAAATAAACTTTTGATTAAACCATGGCCAGTGTATGCATTTCGATGAAGAAATTCTGGCATTTCAAGAAAGCTAATTTGATGCTACTTTTCCAACGATTTGTAGACAAGAAGGCCGTGATGTACTTGTCTTTACTAAATACATAAATAAATGCGCATATTCGAATTATATTTTATTTATACAAACCAGAAATTCGATTTTTTCCATCAGAATCAAGCTGTCCAATGAGGCAAGGTCTTCAAATGCACCCCACCAGTCTACGCCAGCAAGCTCTAACTTGTAAATCTTAGTGGACAGGGAATTTTGATCAGTTAAAAGAACACATCCGTCCGCAGAGGGCACCATTGGGAACTGACACCGACATTTAAATAGTTTAGGAGATAAGTCCATGGAGCAAGTAGCACCAAGACGAGAGCAAGTGGCAGCATTTAATAGATTAGAACAAGGATTGACTGACACATCCTGTATACCTGTAAATGAAAATACAGAAAAAATGATATTAAATTAAATGCAATAGATGGGGTCAACTTCACAAAATTTAGCCAATACCATAGAGCTAAATATAGCGAATTTATATGGGCTTTAGAAAAAACAAAAGTACAGGTGAAATTGGATTAAGTCCAATTTTTCGAAGTACCAACAACCCAACGTTGCTAATACTCGGAGCAAACATATTTGGAGCAATTATGAGGAAGTTTCAAATTCGCAAATTAGCCAATATATTACAGATGCTGCTGATGGCATTCAAATATCTTGTTAAATTTGAGAATAACAGTGAAAATGAAAATGTTGCATTATTTTAGTTTGTTGTGCCAAGCTTTCGCTGCAAAGCAATCATCGTTGTAATATTGTTAATTTGAATCTGATAATAAAAATATGTGATAATTAGCGAATACATATTTGATAGTAACCAAATCTATATCTTTTTATTCATCCGACTGTAGCCATGATCGCTCGTTCAGAAGATTAGGTATGGTGGCTGCTAGGCATTTGTCCAAGTACGCCTTTTGGAATAGACAACATGTTTTGTTTAAAAATAAGCAGCAGAGAGCATTAATCTGGTGGTAAATAGAAGCGTAATAGGCGAATGCTTGAATAAATTAAAGAAGAAATTTACAATGGACTTCAGTAAAATTTGAGACCAACCTCTACTCAATGGTAGTGAACAACTTCTTGACCCCATGTGATTATTATTTCAAATGATCATTACCAGAGGTGCTATCCAAGATAGCTTCCGTATGGGTATTATTACACCCGTTTCCAAACCAGGAAAGCCTCCTTCCCAGTGCTTTTCATGTAGGCCCATCACTGTATCGACTACACTGTGTAAGCTGTTTCAGCTTCATATCAGTGACGAAATTAGAAAAAGTGCTAGGGTTCCACACCAGTTGGAGTTCCACCCGTTGCTCAGATGTGATTATCCCTTTTATTCTCTGGTGTCTTAACTGACCGACGCAGAAAATAACGGTGATTTTTTAGTTTTAGCAGCCCATGATCTTGCCCATTCTTTTGACTTATCTATCCACGACACCAATATTTGATCCGTAGATTTGGACTGATAGATCCAGCATTGGTAATTCCTATCGGAATAGCGAATTTCCGTAAAAAGTTCCTGACACTTTGTTATCCTTGGGTAACTCTTCAGGAAAAGACTAAGATGAATATTTTATTTGAATGCCAAAATTGAGTTAACTCGTTTTGTTGTATATATTCGTGTTAAATTGTATGTTATAGTTTTTCTTTTCTACTTTATTTATTATTTTCTTATGCTCTAGCCCCTATTGTGTTTTTTACAGTCTTGGCAGGTAATAAATCTACATCGTATCATATCAAAAGACTATCAATGAGTAAATGGAATCCAAAATGTACATAAATTAGAATGAATAATTAATTCAAACTAAAAACGAACAAAACGGCCATAAGCACGAGTATGGCTGACGTCTTCTAAGCCTTCTAAAAACTAGAGCGTCATTAGCACTTTACAAAAAACACAATATATTTCAAACGTTTTCTCTTTCATGAGAGAAAATAAGTTATTTCTTATTTCCAATAATCTATAAATACCTTGTCCAATGTCAAGAGAAATATATTAAATCGTCATGTTAGAAATTTACTAATTTAGTTAGACGACAATTAGTTTTAACTCTATCCTTACGCAAAAAGCATATTATAATCTCACAGTATTTCATTTATCTTCTAAATTTTTTGTTTAATTAGAAACTATTCATTTAATGGAGAATCATTCAAAGTTTCGCAGAAGGAAACTATACTGTATTTTTTAAAATACAAAATTAATAATACAATTTATTGTTAATACAATTGTAAGTACGATTAAACAAGACAATTTAGTAATACTATTGTTAATATAATTTAACAACCATAAAAGTACAGTAAGTCTTTACAGGTCATTAGTATTATTTACAAACATTTTTTGCAAAACACATAACAATTGCTATTTCAGAACTTTTTATGTTTTGCTGTCTGTGTTATTTATCGTTTAATATTTTACCCCAATGCATTCTCTTTCTACACTTACTTATTGGCTCTTTATCTATAATATCTTGGGCCATAATTCATCTAGCAATTTTATTTTCCGTTCGTAAGTGCAAGTGTATCTCTGTTTTATACCCTCTAAATCATCAGGACCCACAATTACTTACAGATGGTTCGAAAATTTACCCAAATACTGCCTAAAGTTGAGAAATCAAGCCCCTCCTCCCAGTGGTGGATCCAGGGGAGGGGGTGCTTGCCCCCTTAACGTAGTCCAAAGTAGTGTAATTTAATTAACGCAAGTTTGCGTTAATTATGCTTGCTCCTAACACAAGTTTATCGGATCACCTATTTTGCGCTCCCCCCCCCCCAAAAAAAAAATCCTGGATCCGCCCCTGCCTCCCCGTAAAAAAATGAAGAATAAAAAAAATAAAAATAAATTAAAATTTAGATAATATATTTTTTTTGGCACACGTTAGCACTGTTCAGGTCAAATCAAGATAAACTTAAGCAGTCTGGCCCACAATGCAAAAGAAGGGAATAGCTGGCAACTATGAAAATAATTAATACGACAAAGGTGAACTTTAGATTAGATAAAAGCGGATTTGGTTATATAAAAGAATAAAATTAAAGATCGAAAATTATTTATGGGGTGGGAATTAAAGATTACAATGATGTAGATGTAGATGATGTAGAGCAGCGTCGACAAATTGATTCTCAAGGAAATAGCAATCTCCTTGCATTAAATCTTTAAGATTTTGTTAAAGTTTCTGAAAACGGCTGCAAATTTTGTGTACATAAATGGATAGGAAAAGAGGGTTGGCCCCTACTAAAAACAAATTCAACGCACATGCTTGTACTGAAAATATTACTTTTTTATTCATGAAGACCATGTACTTTTAGTGTAAAGGAAGGTTGTCCATGGCTTGTCATCAGATTTCCCCAGAGAAATTTTTTTATTTTTTTAGGAAAATAAAGAGCATTGGAGAGTGTAGAGTGTAGTAAAAACGGACATAAAACAGACTGCATTGGACAGGAAAAGCGGTAAAATCAAATAAAGAAATCCCACGCAGTTGTTCTAGTCTTATTAGCTGCTATAAAATTAATATAAACAAAATATGTCCTAATATACGCTTTAGGCATTTTAGCGACTAATTTAGCTTGCAAACCTTGTAAAAAAATGAATTTGTAAACCACTAGACCCTTAAAGAAGCTTTACTTACCAATGCAGCCACTTAAGTTAGGTAAAAATCCAGCAGAACAACTAAAGTTAAAATAGCCAATTTGGTTGACGCAATTTTGGTGCAATGGGGTATCGTAGACAGTGCATTCGTTAATGTCTACACAAACACCGTTACTAACGGAAAAGCTGAAAGGAAAAATATTTTAGAACTACTCAAAAACAGACACGTTGAATCAATGAAAGCTTAATACTGATGGTATGCCAATTTCAAGATAAAATCACGTAAATGCAATTTTTCTTAACTTCTATATTAAATAAAAGTTGCTCAGTATACTATTAAATCATTTCTAAGACATTTTTTTTTTCTTTTGTCCAAGTAGTCAAAGATCACACGAAAAATGTAAAACAAATCTTAATTTGTATTTATGGACTGAAAAGTCTGAGCGTTATTTTAGATGGCGTTATTTAGATAGCGTTATTTTAGATGCGAACACAAATGAGTAGGCAATATTTATTTAAGGGCCGCACTATTTCAAGATCCATCTACTGACACCATAATAATAGCAAGCGTAAACTTATACAAATGAATCAATACTTACTTCAAATAAAGCAAAAGATTAAGTCAGTGATTAGCCGGCATACTGTAGGACTAAACCGTATATCCAAAAATTAAACTAGATCTCTTAAGGGAAACAGCTAACAGGATCGAAGTAATACTTGGGGCAAATAACTTGTATTATTGGGAACTACTTGTATCGTTTGTCAAGAATATTCACAGTCAAGCATATACATTTTCAGATGTAAATTTAACACTTTTGCAAAAGAAACTCCAAAGAGGATGGAATGCTCTTATATTTTTTTTTAGAAGGGAGGGGGATTCTATCGCCTAAAATTTACAATTAGGCTCATGGTTTATATTCTGGAACGTTTAAAAACATAAATCACGAGGAATACCTGTTAATAAAGCCAAGTTATAGAGGCTACATAATTTATAGGATATAGCCTCCACAGACTATTAAATAAAAAAAACAAGTTTTTTTTTAACTGAAAGTAAGGAGCGACATTAAAACTTAAAACGAACAGAAATTAATCCTTATATGAAAGGGGGTGTCCCCTCCTCAATACCTTGCTCTTTACGCTAAAGTTTTCTATTGTTTTAAAAAATAAAGTTGTGTGACAGATTCAAACTTTAGCGTAAAGAGCGAGGTATTGAGGAGGGGAAAGCCCCTTTCATATACGGAAAAATTTCTGTTCGCTTTAAGTTTTAATGTCGCTCCTTACTTTCAGTTAAAAGAACTTGTTTTTTATTTAATTTCTTAACGTTTTTGAATTAATTCAGCTTTGATTTTGGCTCACCGTACATGAATAACTAAAAAGAAATTTGCAAATTAATTTTAATTTTTTGGCTGAATGCCTTTCTCGAAATTTTGTTCTGACGTATTAAACTCACGAACTAACTTACGTAACGAACTTCTATATTCGTATGTTTTATTGCGTATACTAGGGAGTTTCTCCCTAGTCGATACCTTGCTCTTTACGCTAAAGTTCGAATTTTGTTTTCGAATTACAAACCCCTGAATCAAAAAGGCCAGTTAATTAGAATAGATAGCTTTTTTGAAACTACTAAAAAAAAACTTTAGCAAAAAGGGAGAGGTATTGACTAGAAGGCGAATCCCCTCATATACGTAATAATTTCTGTTTGTTTTAAGTTTTAAGGTTGCTCCTTACTTTCAGTTGAAAAAACTAGTTTTTTTTATTTAATTTATGATCGTTTTTTAATAATGCTGGGAAATCCGGTTCCCCCTTCATAGAAATGTCCCTTCCCCCAAGGAAACATCCTCCATGGAAGGATCCTCCCTCGTAACCTCCTCCTCCAACATCCCCCCCCATAAAAAATCCCGCTTGAAACGTCTTTATACTTCCCATTAACCAATACTATATGCAAACAATGGGCAAAGTTCATAACTTCCAGCCCCGGGAACTGTGGGGGATTAAGTCATCCTCAAAGACATATTTATTAGATTTTCGACTATGCTAAGTTGCCAGTGGGGGCCAAGTTGCCCTCCAATTTTTTTGGTCACTTAAAAAGGACACTAAAACTTTTAATTTCCGTTCAAAAAATCTCTCTTACGATATTCTAGAACTACTGGATCCATATGATCACCCCTGGGGAAGTAAAAAAAAAAAAAAAAAAAAAAAAAAAAAAAAAAAAAAAAAAAAAACACCCATCCGTGATCTTTCTTCTGACAATTCCACATTTTTGCAGATAGGAGCTTGAAACTTCCGCAGTAGGGTTTTCTGATACGCTGAATCCGATGGTGTGATATTCATTAAAGTTCTATGACTTTTTAGGGGTGTTTCCCCCTTTTTTTGAAAATAAGGTAAATTTTCTCAGGCGCGTAACTTTTGATGGGTAAAATTAAACTTAATGAAACCTATATATTTGAAATAAACATACAAATCTGATTCTATTGATGTATCTAGGGGTATTAAAATTCCGGTTTTTAGAGTTTCGGTTTCTATTGAGCCGGGTCGCTCCTTACTTACAGTTCGTTACCACGAACTGTTTGATGAATTATTCCATTTGGCTGGTGAATTTCTGATAACTTCCTGATAACTGATAACCTCCAATTGTTTGTTTTATTTCTATATTAATTGATGTTCAATTTAAAAAATTAAAATGTTTGATATTCAACTATAAAAAATTTTTGTTTTGGTTTTCGTTTTTTTTTTGTTTTTTTTTTTTTTTAGCTCGGATTACATTTAGCAATTCTTTTAGAGGGAACGACAAACACAAATTGAAAAAAGACTTGTCTTGTAAAGGAAGAAACAGAATAGGAAAGGAAAGGAATCCAACATAGGGACTGCTTTTGGAGATGGGCCAGTGAGCCAGCGTACATTCTTCATTTTCAGAAGTGAGAAAAACCTTGAAGCCAGGAATTTTTTCAAGGGAACTAGGGATACTTCAACGCATTCCTATATACCCCCTTTTATCGGTGAAATTATGTTGTAAGTTGGAAATGAAATTATTATAAACGTTTATCAATTCTTTTGTTGCTTTGAAAACTAGAAAAGTGCCCAAAACAGCTTTTTATGTTCATTTATATTTATGTTCAATCTAATTCTATACTGTTGATAAAATATCTATTATCTTACCCGCTACTGCAGCTGCATCCCAAGAAAGAAAGGGAACAAATTGCGAATTCATCGCCTCCAGAACGACACATATTTATATCACACTCAGGGACAACCAGCTCTACCAATAAAGTTGTCAAGTCCATTTCCAGTGGGACTAAACCAGGTAAAATTACAGTTTCTTGATTATTGAAGGAGTCCATAATTGATTCTTTCAAACTTTCTTGTGTTACTGACAGTTTAACAGGAGCACTAAGCGCTATTTGAACTCTTGAATCTATATTTTCAATAGTGAGAGAAAAGCCAAAAAAACCAAAGTAGTTGAAAATCTGAAAAAATAATAGTTTTCGTGATATCACTCCAAAACCTTTTTGAGTTTCGTCAAATGCAGCAATATTACAAAACCTTAATCGTAAACTACTGTGTCTAGTTGTATCTTTTTCAAATCTAGTCCCAGTCATTATTTTCTGGAGCTTTGGTTAGTAGAACCTTTGTAGGAATTACCGTTGTATTTGAATTTTATGTACTGCACCTTTTTTTTGGATTGTACGAATAGCATTGATATCCTTCAACATGTTACAACAGTCATAAACAAGCTGCACTCTTAATTTTAAAGACTTACAAATGTCAGGGAAAGAATATAAATTGCAAAGCTAATACACAAAGAATATTTTATATAAAATATAAAGCTAATTCTAAACACAAAAAAAGTTAATCAGTAAGTGTTAACACATGTCTACCTGCACATATAAGAATAGACATAAACACATATAAAGTACACATGAAGACAAAAATATGTGCAAAATACGCATCAAAACACAGAAATAGAATATTTCAACTACGGGTTACGCAAAATAGCTCTATTTTATAAATAAAAAATATATATATACGTATATAATATGTAAAAAAATTTTCAAGTTCTTCTTTGTAAGTTAAACCCTCTTTATTGTTTTACATAGATTAGTAATTTACATGTAAGGTTTTCTAGCCAAGAAATAAAAATAATAATCTGAGGAGATATACCTAACAAACAGATGAATACTATTTAACAGATTGAAGGAAAAAATGGCCGTGGTTATTCTTACTCACTGCGTCATAACTTTTGATTCTGTTTTTTAAGTTTATGTCAGCAAGCTTATTTGGATTAAATAAAAAAGCCTTCGTCTTTACGCTAAGGCTTTTAGCACTTTTAAAACAACTTTTTATTCTAACTAACCGGCCCTTGTGTTTCAGGAGCTGTTCTTAAAAAATTGGGACAAACAGTCAAACTTCAGCGTAAAGAACAAGGAATTGAAGAGGAGGTATTCCCTTCACATACGGAAAAACTTCTGCTCATTTTCAGTTTTAATGTTTTTTCTTTACTTCCAGTTAAAAAAAAACTAGATTAAAAAAAAATCAATTTCCAGTCGTCTTTTAAATAATAACGCTAATGCCGCTAAATAGTGACCAAAATTCTGAAGAAAATATGATTTTGGATAATAATTTGTAAATAAAAAGAATATGCTTATCATGCTGATTTCAAACATGTACATTATTTTCATCTTGAATTTACCTGCAAAAAGCTAGTAGCCAAAAGGAAACTTGCATCATTTTAGAAAAAGGGTAAAAACTAAACCCCCGACTTTAATATGTTCGAGAACCCTAGATGGAAAGTTTTGAGTTGGTACCTAGAAATATACGTTGTAGTTTTCAGTAAGCCGGATGGCTACTGGTGCGTTTTCCCACTTAATTTGGGTTGCCAGGAGGCTATGATAGTGAGACAATTATCGTACAATATTCCAAGAATACTCCTTCAAACAGAAATTAAAAGTTCTAGTGCTCTTTATAAGTAGCAAAGGAGGTCAAGCCGCAGCAAATTGGTAGTTTCTAAATTATGTACCGCAACACAAAAATTTTGTCTTGAAGAGAACCAAACTAATACCGATTCAAAATTCTAAATAGACCAAATTAGATTAAAATAATGCAAAAACTGAATGATTACAAATATTGAAATTAACTTTTCATACAGTTTACCATCCAAGTAAATGAGTTTTTTACTTTCCTTGGACAAACAGGCGCAATCATTTCTTAGTTGTTTATAAAAATTGTAAAAAGAAGCAAGAGAAGAAAGATTCAGAGTTACACTTTTAAAAAAATAGCCAAAGATACTTACAAATAATCTTAAAGTTGTTAAAAGCTTAATATAAGCCTCTGAAGTAGAATCTTCGTAGACTTCCGTCCATTGGTTTTTCAGTGACAGAATTATTTTCATTTCAGCAAAATTTGACAATGAATCCGCTGAAAAAATATTAAATTTACTCATATGGGCTTAGGCGTCCCAAGTTAGAATATATCTGACATATACATTTTTATCAACCAATATGGAGTTAAAGACATATGTATTTTTTTGTATTGATTTGAAGATACAGCTGCAAAAAAAGTCAAAAAGCTAAGTATACAAAAATATAACTAGTTAGATGAATGATAAAAGTATTTTTTCATTTTTTGAGGCAGAATAAATACCTCCACCCCAGTCCCAGAGGTAGGTGCCTGTACCTACACTTGACAAGTGTTTAAGAAATGTCTGTACCCATACATAAATGAAATCAACCCAACAGGAGCGTAGCATGGTAGAAACTGGGGCAGTCGGATGAAGTTCGGCGTTATTGCGGCAAATATCTATTTCGATAAGGAAAACAAGATTCGTGGCTCTAAAAACTCAAAGAGCGTTCGTTCATTTCCAGCGTTGTCGGAATTTCACCTAATTCAGGAGGCCATGAAGCTAAACCAACAGTTAGGTGCCAATACCATTTAGATTGTGTGTATACGCATAACTGTTTTCTATATCCTATTTGTGAGTTTATGCACTAACTTAAGCGTCACATTGGATGGTTTTACAAAATAGATAAAAAGTTCCGGTGGTTTGAGCTCCATTTGTCAGAAAATATTAATGGAATATAAAAAACAAAATAAAATTTGATAAAAAATGGTTTTACATATCAAAACTAGTAGGCCTATGTGGAACAAGTATTTTGTAAAACAAAAACTGGTGGGGTGCCTTTGTACTTCATCAGTTTTAATTAATATCTCACAAAAAATCATAGCATATAGGATATGGGGCAGTAAGGTGCCAATTCACGAGCCTTAAGGGGACTGAGGTTAGGGTGCTATGCAATTTTCTCATTAAAATACAAAATGATGTTGTTTCAATAACTAGGGGCGGGATTTTTGTCTGTAAAAACGCCAAAAAACAGTATTTTTCAAAATTTAGGGGGATAGACTCCCACCTGGCACCCCTGAGGGGCATCCCAACGGAATTTATAAGACTGGCAAGGGGAAAAGGTTGAAGAAAAATTTATTCAGAACCATTGACACAAATGGTAAATATTCGATGAACGCGAGGGATCAAATAACTGCAAATTCGGGAGGCAGAGTTACTCATAGGAAGGCCTGGGGAGGAGGAATACAGTCCGTCTAGGCCTAGGGAGGACGGAATACAGTAATTTCTGTTACTATTGGAGTAACAGAAATATCAAGCGAGATATCCTGTGAAGAATAATTAACCGCCAATTAAAAAACGATTCCTTTCTACATTGATCTTAAGACAAAAATTACGGTATTCATCAGAAAAGACGAAAAAAAATAAGCTCAGTAGTCCGAATAAAGTTCAGGATATCCTCAGCATATCAAACAGTTCGTGGTAACGAACTGTAAGTAAGGAGCAACCCGGTTCAATGGTAACCGAAACTCTAAAAAACGAAATTTTTATACCAATCTATACATCAAAAGAATCAGATTTTAATTCTGATTTCAAATATATAAGTTTCATCAAGTTTAATCTTACCTATCAATAGTTATGTGCCTGAGAATATTTGGCTGATTTTTGAAAAAAGGGCGAAAGACCCCCTAAAAGTTATAGAACCTTAATGAAAATCACACCATCATATTCAGCGTATCAGAGAACCCTACTGTAGAGGTTTCAAGCTCCTATCTACAAAAATGTGGAATTTTCCATTTTTTGCCAGAAGAAAGATCACGTATGCGTGTTTATTTGTTTTTTTTTTCTTTTCCCCAGGGGTGATCGTATCGACCCTGTGGTCCTAGAATATCTTAGGAGGGCTCATTGGAACGGAAATTAAAAGTTCTAGTGCCCTTTTTAAGTAACCAAAAAAATGGAGGGCAACAAGGCCCCCTCCCACGCTCATTTTTTTCCAAAAGTCACCCGATCAAAATTTTGAGATAGCCATTTTGTTCAGCATGGTCGAAAATATTATAACTATGTCTTTTAGGATGACTTAATCCCTCAAAGCCCCCAGGGGGAGGGCTGAAAGTTATGAACTTTACCCAATGTTAACATATAGTATTGGTTATTGGGACCCGGCTCAATGGTAACCGAAACTCTAGAAAACGGTATTTTAATACAAATAGATACATCAAAAGAATCGAATTTTAATGCTGATTTCAAATATATAAGTTTCATCAAGTTTTATCTTACCCATCAAAAGTTACGCGCCTGAGAAAATTTGGCTGATGTTCGAAAAAAGGGGGAAAGACCCCCTAAAAGTTATAAAACCTTAATGAAAATCACAACATCATATTCTGCGTATCAGAGAACCTTAATGAAGAGGTTTCAAGCTCCTATTTACAAAAATGTGGAATTTTACATTTTTTGCCAGAAGAAAGATCACGGGTGCGTGTTTATTTGTTTGTTTTTTTCCCAGGGGTGATCGTATCGACCCAATGGTCCTAGAATATCGTGGGAAGGCTCATTGGATTGGAAATTAAAAGTTCTAGTGCCCTTTTTAAGTGACCAAAAAAAATGGAGGGCAACTAGGCCCCATCCCACGCTCATTTTTTCCCAAAGTCACCTGATCAAAATTTTGAGATAGCCATTTTGTTCAGAATGTTCGAAAATATTATAAGTATGTCTTTTAGGATGACTTAATCCCCCGAAGTTCCTGGGAGAAGGGCTGAAAGTTATGAACTTTACCCAATGTTAACATATAGTATTGGTTATTGGGAAGTATACAGTACAGACGTTTTCACGGGAGATTTTTCCTGGTAGGGGGGGTCGGGGGTTATGTGGGAGGATCTTTCCATGAAGGAAGCTTTCATGGGGGAAGGGACATTGCTATGAAGGGGACGCCGGACTTCCCAGCATTATTTAAAAAAAGATCAGAGATTAAATATAAAAAAACAAGTTTTTCAACTACAACAGCAGCAACATCAAAACTTTAAAAGAACAGAAAATATTACATATATGATTGGGTTCACCCCCTAGTCAATACCTCACTCTTTAAGCCAGAGATTTTTTAGTACTTTCATAAGAGCTATTTATTCTAATTAACGGCCTTTGTGATTAAGCGGTCAGTTTTAAAGAATTGGAACAAAATTCGAACTTTCGCTTAAAGAGCAAGGTATTGACTAGGGGGCGAACCCCCTAATATACGTATTATTAATTTATGAATATAGAAGTTCGTTACGTAAATTAATTCGTAAGTTATCTATATTTATTACTAATAAAAACGTTCGTAAATAAATTG
>JAQQPU010005951.1:30249-44724 GCA_029168905.1 Artemia sp. Kazakhstan ARC1039 | reverse complement strand
ACGGCCGTCAGGTTTTATCCGTCGCGAGTTTACTTAGTTTTGATGGTAATGAGAAGGAAGCATCAACAAAGAAAACTAAGGGTGTTAATCATGCGTTTGCAGAGCTAAAAAATCATCCTGATGTTTACCGCCAGTTTCTAAGAAAAGGACAAGATTCGGTAACAGATAGTCTACTCTCAGATCCCACTGCTGATCTCCGTACACTAATAGTGGCTACAGAGAATGAACTTGCTATTTTAAAAGGTACAAGAATTATTTACTTAACAAAAATCCTCGCTTTTTGAATGACCACCAAGTAAAGAAAAAATCACACGGAATAAGACAACAGAGTCTCTCAAACCCCGTAAAGCTATTTTAAAAGGTACAAGAATTATTTATTTAACAGAAATCCTCGCTTTTTGAATGACCACCAAGTAAAGAAAAAAAACACACGGAATAAGACAACAGATTCTCTCAAACCCCGTAAAGCTATTTTAAAAGGTATAAGAATTATTTATTTAACAGAAATCCTCGCTTTTTGAATGACCACCAAGTAAAGAAAAAAAAAACACACAGAATAAGACAACCGCTCCAAAAATATTTTATTCAGAGATTTCTTGTTAAGAAATTATCCAATCACTAACTAGAATCAATCACACACCTATTATTCAAACATTAATTAATATCGTTCATAGAGTCCAATTTGCGAATTCCTTATCCCTTTTTGCAAATGTCAATCAAACAATTCCGATTGTAAAAGCGTGTTTAATCACGTTGGTTGGAAAGGTATCCATAAGTACATGCTCTGAAAAGGTGCCAAGGACCGTAATCTCCCCAAATAACACCATTATAAGTACTCTAAGACACCTCGCTCCCATCATCCCATCCCTCCAAAATATTTTATTTAGAGATTTCATGTTAAAAATTATCCAATCTCTAATTAGAATCAATCACACTCCTATTATTCAAACATTAATTAATATCGTTCATACAGTCCAATTTGCGAATTCCTTATCCCTTTTTTGCAAATGTCAATCAAACAATTCCGATTGTAAAAGCTTGTTTAATCACGTTGCTTGGAAAGGAATCCCCGAGTACATGCTCTGAAAAGGTGCCAAGCAAGTATAGGTGTGAGAGGATACTCACTCTCTTTGAACGTAATCTCCCCAATTGTTTCATAACATGCATTATAGCGTGCCCGCTTTTTAAAATGTCCATGTCTAAATATAGTGTCAAAGGCGTGGGTTTTCTTGTGAAATTCAATGTAAGTTTTCATGTAAGTTTAGAATCAGCACCTAGGTTACTACTACCATGGTCCAATCTATTTAAATCAAATCTAAGTAACCACATTTTTCCACATAACATGGAAAAATTTGCAGGCTCCCAACTTCTTCCTTCATGTCTCCCCACGTCTCCAAAATTGTTTGTTTATTAAAATGCATGCAATAAAATTTATTATCTTAAAGGAACAAGTATATATAACAGATATGAAAACAAAAACATAATTTAATCTGTTAAAAATTGTATAAGTTGATGGGTGGAAGGAAAACTTTGTACCTCACCGCCTCTCGGACCTTCTTCGCCTAGTAGAAGACCGTGAGGCGCACAAAAGGCACATCTACGCCATTATGAAGAAAGAGGCCCCAAGACGACCTTCAAGGACGGACGGGACTTAAGTCAAATAAGTCAAGTCAAGTTGATAGTACTCTAACTTCTAAATAGTCACAATGAACAACTAGTAGGAAAATATGGTGGCTCCGGAAAAAAAAAATCCAAATTTAATGATAGGGTGGATCTGAACGAAGGGAAATAGAAAAAAAATATATGAAAATAGGTAGATAATTTGTAAACATAATGTATTGCCAAAAATCCATAAGCCCTGAGATTTTGGGCGTACCTATCCTTTTACAAAATGTCAGTTAAATACCTAAAATTATTTAGGAAGAATCGTTTGAATCGTTTTTCCTAAAAATGTTACAAACAAAGTGTGCAAGTAGTGATCTCAATTTCTTGATCCCAATCTCAACTTCTGACTGCCTATATTAATACCTGTGGCCGGCGTTAACCCCCTCCCCGGAAAATACCCCCCGCCCCGTAAAAATACCTCCCTGAAAAAATAAGTATGGAAAATAAGGCTTTCCAAATTGGAAAATTCTGTTTGAGTTTTTTTTTCGTAGGGGGAAGAAATTTTGCTATTAGTATATTATACGCCACTCACTCAAGTTTACGCTGTGTAAAACTCGAGAATAAACTTGTTTCTTCGTTAGTTTCTTTCAGCTTAACGTGAGACAAGACAAAGACAAGTGACAGAATAAATAGGAAACAGAATTTGGGCTATATATTTACACATAAAGGGGGGGGGGTAAAGTATTTGGACAGTTTGGAGTCAGAAAACCGGTTTGTTCTCGAGTTTTACACATCGTAAACTTGAGTGAGAGGCGTATGATACACAAGTATCGGAATTTTTCCCGGAGAGAGAACCGGAATTCCCGGTATTATTTAAAAACGATCTGAAATTGAAAAAAACATGGTTTTTCAACTGAAAGTAAAGAGCAACATCAAAACTTAAAACGAACAGAAATTATTACGCATATGAAAGGAGTTGCCCCTTCCACAAGACCTTGCTCTTTACGCTAAAGTTTTGACTTTTTATCCTAATTCTTTAAGAACGATTCCTGAAACACAACGGCCGTTTAATTAGAATAATAAGCATTGTTTTAAAGTTCTAGCAAAAAAAAAACTTTAGCGTAAAGAGCGAGGTCTTGAGGAGCAGGCAACCCCTTTCATACACGTAATAATTTCTGTTCGTTTTAAGTTAATATAGTTAATATAGCCGAAATTATATATTTCCCATCTATTCTGTCACCTGTCTTTGTCTTGTTTCAGGCTAAACTGAAAGAAACTAACGAAGAAACTGGTTTGTTCTCGAATTTTACACAGTGTAAGCTTCAGTGAATGGCGTATCACACACAAATAACAAAATTCCTTCTCCCTGTGGAAAAAAAACAAAGGTCAATGAAAATTTTCAAATTTGGAAAGCTTTATTTTCCACGGGGGGGGGGGGGGTTTTTCCCAGGGGGTTTTTTTCGGGGGGTATTTTCGCGCGAGGGCTAATTTTCGGGAGGGTATTTCCCGCACGGGGGGGTATTCCCGGGGGAAACGCCAGAGGGGTAAATGCCTTGGGGCAAGCGCCTAGAACCATTAATGCCTAGGCATTGGCAGATCTAAGGAGGTTGGGGGGACCCCGCTACCAAGATTTTTTCTGATACTCTCATTCCTTGTTTTTTTTTCTGTTTTTCACTCTTTTTTAAATAAACTTGTCAATAAGGTCAATTACTGGCACCCTTGTCACATTGGCTTCCCCCAAAGATTTTGCTCTAGATCCACCCCTGTATCTGAGTCTTAATAAGTATGTCATTCTAGCTAATATATCACAATAATTGATAATATGCTTCTTTTTAAAACAGTTGATTATCGATTTGTTAAACAATCAATATGTAAATAGTCAATCGTTCATTATATGTGCTTGACTACTCTCGCTCCATGGAAAATGACATCTAACTATTACGCCAATGCTGCCACTCAATAAATCGTAGTCAATAACTGTACACTCATAAGTCACAGCTTGTTTTTGCACATTGTTTTTCACTTGAATGACTTTGGTGTGCTCATCCATGCCAGGATAGGTTTCAGCCTGGCCCTATTGTAGGTTTGACTGTAAGTAACAATTTTAGAATTCGACAAACGTGGATTTTATACCTTCAAAGCTGTTTAATTAAAGTTTATGCTATGAAATAGGCTTTAAAATGCTTAAAGATTTTTCTTTATCTTTTATATGGTTTTCCAAGCAACTAATTGCAAGTAACCAAAATTCCTTTATTACCAACTTTGCCGATTTTATTTAACGCGTTTTATTTTATGGTAATTTCAAAGTGGCCATTCTGATCAGGCTATTGACAAAACGGTAATTCAACCTAAACATTCAAATTTCAGCTTGACAACACTCATTTTAAAACTCACTTCCTAAATTCTTACATTAATACTTATTAACGTCTCTATCTGATGCTAATTAAATTCAATTTTATTGATTTTTTATATTTATTGTTACCGTCATGGATCCGGCTAATGTTAGAATTGGAGATTTGTTCCTCGCCAAATTTGCGGGTTATCCTCTTTGGCCGATTCGAATCCTAGAAATTATGAAGACAAATACCAGAGACAGCAAATTTGCTGTTTATTGCTACGGCAAAAACACGGCCGTCAGGTTTTATCCGTCGCGAGTTTACTTAGTTTTGATGGTTATGAGAAGGAAGCATCAACAAAGAAAACTAAGGGTGTTAATCATGCGTTTGCAGAGCTAAAAAATCATCCTGATGTTTACCGCCAGTTTCTAAGAAAAGGACAAGATTCGGTAACAGATAGTCTACTCTCAGATCCCACTGCTGATCTCCGTACACTAATAGTGGCTACAGAGAATGAACTTGCGGCTACAAAACCAAATCTAACTAAAGAAATCTAGTTAAAAATTAACGAAAAGCTGAAAAAATCAACTTTGCAGACTACAGCTAATTTTAATGCTAAGTTTCCAGTTGAAATAATTGTTTCTGAAATCTATGATGCAGTACATGTTGAGTTTTATCCTAAATTTGAACGTTGGTTCTGCCAATTTGAAGCTTTGTTATCCTGATGTTGTGGCCTTTCCTCGTTCTGACCTTCTTCCATTGGTGAGTGTTATAAAGTATCAGTTGAACAGACCAAAGGAAAAGAAAATAAAGAAAAGGTTAATCAAAAAAGGAAATCTTCAAAAGTTTGTGGAGGGGGTTAGTGTTATCGATTGGACCCCTGTGTTTTTTTAAGAAGAATCCCCTACGAGAGCACTTGATAATTTAATGTCTGTTATTATACCCATTTATGATAGTGCGTGTCATACTAACAGAAACAGGAACCCCATAAGCCATTGATAACGAGTGAAATACTGGAAGATAGAAAGCTAAGGATTGAGCTTTATCAAAGATATCTAGATGAGAAAAGTGATGTTTCGTATGAATTGTTAAAAAAAAAAAAAAAAAAAATACGTCGCAAAGCTATGGCCGAACATTACGATAAAAAGTTTTAAAATTGTAAAGGAAATATAAAAGAAACATGGAAACTGATAAATGAAGTGACCAATGGGAATGCTGAAATTGGAAGGAATGAAGTACAATTTGAAGGGTTGACCCCTGATGATAAGTCTGGAATTACAAATGAGTTCGGTAAGTTTTCCTCCAATATTGGTATTAAAGTGCAAAATAGTGTTAAAAAACAGATGTCAACAGGTTCAAGAATACATTAAATTTGATAATAGAGGTGGGAGTTTCGAACTGGCCTTTGATCCGTGTACAAGTGATGAACTGCTTAAAATAATAAAATCTCTGAAATCAAATTCTGCGGGAGCGGACGGCTAATCTCTTCGAGCGTGTAAGGCAATAATGCATTATATTATACCGTGTCTGCTTTTTATTATAAACCTGTCACTTGAAAAGGGCATTTTTTCCTGATCAACTAAAAGTTGCGAAACTGATACCACTTCATAAAGGTGGCCCTAAAAAGGAAATTGAGAATTGGAGACCGATTTTTATCCTTCCATTGTTTTCGAAATTATCAGAAAAAGTTGTTCATGAATGTCTATATAGTTTCCTAAAGGCTAATGATTTGCTGAGTGAGACCCAATTCGGATTTCGCAAAGGGCACTCGACGACGAATGCTTTGCAACAACTTATGGAATCAATTAACAGTGGTATGGCCAGAGGTGAAACACCTTTGTCTATATTTAGAGATATTCGCAAAGCATTCGATAAAGTTGATTTTCAAACTCTGCTAAGTCGGATGGGGTCGTTAGGTGTCCACGGAAAGTGCTTAAAGTGGTTTGAAAGTTATCTCACAGGGAGATCGCTCAAAGTAGTGTTGAATGATGTGGACTCAGCAGCATTTCCAGTGACGTGTGGAGTACCACAAGGATCAGTGTTAGGTCCGCTGCTTTACCTCATCTATGTTGATCTCATGCGTCTTTGTTTGAAAGATGTCTGTCTTACCTCGTTTGCTGATGATACCGTTTTAACTGTGTTTGCCTCATCTGTGAAGGACCTGGTGAGAAAAGCGAATCTCTTATTGAAAAGGCTGGAGATTTTCACTTCATTAAGTCTATTGTGTGAAAATGTTCGCAAGACATTTTTAATGACGTTTTGTAGAGTTGGTACACCACTGGATGTGTCTGCCCGGGTAACTTTATGTGGTAATCTAGTTCAGCAAGTTGATCATCTCTGCTACCTTGGTTTTTATCTTGATTGCCATCTGGCATGGAAGTGTCACAGGACGCAATTTCATCAAAAATTGCCCGTGGGGTAGGAATATTTCAACGTCTGCAGCACTTTCTCCCTCAAAGAATACTTTTACCTATATATTATTCGTTAGTTTATCCATATATCTCCTACGGTTGCCTCCTATGGAGCAGTAACTTCTTATGCAACTATAGAAGAGTGCAAGTTCTACAAAATAAAGCTGTTAGAACAATCGGTAGGTATGTTCAGCATGTACATGAAACATGTGCTTGTTTTAGGTCCCTGAAGCTCCTTATTGTAGGTCAGATAAGAGATTACCAAGCTGCAGTATTTGTTTTTCAGTGTAAAAATGGTTTAACCCCCGATGTGTTTAAGAATTTTTACAAAATTAATAGTGACCTACATAATTATGGAACTAGGCAAAGTGATAATATAGTTGTTGGTTTGCGTCGTGGTACCAGGTCTTTATTTTCAATGAAACACCTGGGTCCATCAGTATGGAATGAGCTACCATTGAGCATTAGAGCGGCGGAACATGTACCTCAATTTAAAAAGAATTTAAAGGATTTTTTTTTGGGGGGGATGTGTTAAATTTTATTATGGCTGGTCGGTTGGGTAGGGTAGGAAGAGGAGCTGGAGAGGTAAGGGTGGGGGATTGAGGGGGAGTTGAGTATAATGAGTGATAGAGACCAGATTTGTTATTATTATTTTTCTTTTATATTTTATTCATCTATTATTATTTTTAATATTTATTTTTCTATATATTTTTTGTTATTATTTTTGTATATATAGGTTATAGTTTATCTATTTTTGGTTTATTTATAATAGTTTTAATTAAATAGTTGAGGTTTATGTAAATGGTTGAGTTAATAGGTAAGTAGTTACGTGGACTTTCGCGTGATCGCAAACCTTCTTAGGTTTTCTCCAGCATGAAAGTGTTGTTTAATTTATTTATTTGTTTATGAATGTGGATTAATAAACTTATGAACTTATAACAGTAACTTGCTTCGAAAAGTCCTTTTCCTTCCGAAATTAACTGTCGCCACCCGAGCAAAGTGTCAACTGCAAGAGAGAATTCCATGAACTTTCTTCTAGGGTCCGTAATGGGTCCGCAAGTATTGCTCTATAAACATTATAGGAGGGAATTAAACTGTCATACTATCCAGAAAGAACCTAATATGAATGTCTTTAATTGACCTACCACTGTTAATGCTTAAGACACGTTTCGTGAACCATGAATGTTTGGTGTTTGTTTTAAATGTGCTCAATTGTTAACATGCTTAATTTGTTGTGAAAAATGTTCAAAAACGAAACAAAAGTAAAACTGGAAAAAAGAATAAGCCAAAACCATATCTGTACCTTTAGTTTACTTTGAAATCACCATTTTGTGTTGTATTTACGTATAAAACTGGAAACAAATATTGAGTATATCCCCCATCTTAAACGTATTTTTCCATCTTCAGTTTTAAGAATAATTTATCACTTTCTTGGTTGTATCTTATTTAAATTACTGTACCATTACATATCTAAATGCATTTGGACGCATTAAAAAGCACTATAAATGCTCCAAATAAAGCAGTGAGAATAATCGAGGATTTTTATAGCGACATCCTAACTAAAAATTATCAGAGACCAAAACAATATTTTTCCCTCTTGAGTATTTTAGCCGTCCTAGCTGAGTGGTTAGCACGCAGGACTTGAAATCCTAAGGACAGGGGTTCGCGTCCTGGTTATTTGGTTTGAGATGGGGTCAGTGGTGTGACTCTATAAGCACAGCTAGAGTCCACCCAGCTCTAAATGGGTAACCGAAGAAAATTAGGGGGAAAAACGGGAAGCATCGGATGATTACACCCAAACACGTATTGCACATCCGACCGAAGGGAGCAAATCAGAGGATCGGTACGTGCGCAACGCAGATTACTGATGAGCTTCCAAAAAGTTTTTTTTAAATGAATACTTCAGCCACGAAACTTATAAGAATGTAAACACTGTGAATACAGCAAAAAAAAAGTAATTTATTTTTCTCTGTTCTTCGTTAAGAATGTGAGAACCAGTTACTAAAATCAGTTAAAGCGTCGAACTTAAACATATTGAATCACAAATGCCTGATGATCTTACTCTTATGTTCGTTAAACCCAACAGCTACAAGCCCAGTTTTCCGTTGGAGGTGTATTATTTTGTTGCAATACTAAATCGTATCTATTAGTTAATTCAGTAAACTGATTCATTCACTCATGTACTAGCAGAGGGTGGGGTCCTTAGCTCCTTTACGCGTAGCACAGTCAGCACAGCAGAATCTGTTACTCTCATACTACCAGGAAAGAAGGTAAGACACGTGTATTGTAAATTATATTCCGCTGTTAGTGTCTATGCCTTTTTTGTAAACCCTAGCCTGCGAAGATTTGACTTTTTAAATATACTATCCAATTACTTACATCCTGTTTAAAGTAAAAATCTCAAAAATGAATAAATGTAAGGTTGAGCTGAAAACAAAGAATAAGTCAACAATGTATCTGCGTCTTTAATTTGCTATGAAACCAGGCCCGTAAGCAGGATAAGATCCTTTACGTCCTCAAGTATAGCATTGTCAATGTTATAGACATGTTTATTCCTGCTGTAACAACCAAAGAGAAGCTAAATAGAAAACGGTTTATTCCTGCTGTAACAACCAAAGAAAAGCTAAATAGAAAACGGTTTATTACTGCTGTAACAACCAAAGAGAAGCTAAAAAGAAAACGGTTTAATACTGGATAAATATCAAGTATAGCATTGTCAATGTTATAGACAAGTTTATTCCTGTTGTAAAAACCAAACCGAAGCTAAATAGAAAACGATTTGATACCAAACAAATATAAAGTATAGCATTGTCAATGTTATAGACAAGTTTATTCCTGTTGAAACAACCAAAGAGAAGCTAAATGGAATGCGGTTTGATACCGAATAAATAGCAAGTATATGAGCTCTGCATCCCGCCAACAGAAAAATTTACAAAAGTCTATAATCAATTGGTATTATAATAAAGAACCTTAACGCAGCCAAAACTAAAAAAGAGAGAAGAAGAAAAAAAGCTTACGGGAGTGAATTCAATCGGAAAGTAACAAGCTAAAACTTCAAATAGATCTTCTGCCAGCGGACCAAGTGGAAAGTAAGTCGTGATAACAGGAATCAAATTAAAAATGATAATTAAATTGCGAGGATCTTTTTCCCCCTCAACTGATTGTATGAAGCCAGTTAAAAAGTCAAAACCAAGAATTTTCAGCTCTGAAAAAAAAAATACAATGATTTCGGAGGAGTTGATTAAACAACAAAACACAAACATAAATACGAAATTAGTAGCACAAATAAAAAAGATAAACGAAGAAAATATAAAACGAAAACAAAATAACAAGCATAGACACCATAAAGTCTACATAGGACATACAAATTATTTAAGTTTACATTATATACAGACCAGAGCCATGGATATTAAATCATGCACCTACATTAAATCGAGAATCTAATTTTTTACCTTCATAGGCTTTTTAAGAAGTCAGAATGAAGCAAAAGAAACAGATACAATGATGTTAAAAACAAATACTATTACTACTAGCAATTCACAGCAGTACTAGGCCGTCTAAGGTCAACATAACTGCACAGCTGCACCGTCCCAATCTATTTAAGAATCACTCTTTAACCTCTCCCACAAAATTGCAATCTCCTTTAAATTATTTTAAAACCTCTTTCCAACCCATTCAGGGATGACTACCGTTTTCTTTGGCCCCAGACGGATAACCAAAACTTCAGTCTTTGGCAATCAGTCATCCTTCGTCCATAATACGTGATACAGCCATCTTAACCTTTCTATCATGATGGCCCTAAAAAGTTGAGAAGAAGCTCTAGAAGTGAGATTATAAACCTGGAAAATTAAGCAAAACCATTTAATAAATCTAGGCCTGGACTTTGGTCCGTACACAACAGCCATGGGGGGAGGGGTCCAACGCCCATAAGCCCCTTTCAGGCTTGCGTTTTGGGGAAATTAGTTATACAGATGAGTACACAATTAAAAACGAATGATTTTACAATAAGGCGTTGAATGGAACATTTTAAATACGAGCTATTGTCAAAGAAGGAAAATAAAAACGGTAAAACAAATAAGTCCCTAGTAAAAAAATTATAGATAAAATAATGGGGAGCTTCTAAAATTTGTGAGATCGTCCGCGTCTGAATATAGGGCGTAAAAACACACAGTAAAACACACTAACTTGCATTTACAACACTCAATCTCCTCTCACACAGTAAGTTGGTAAAATTGACAAAACGAGGTGAAAAAGTATAAGTAAAGTAGAAAAAAAATATTTGTCAATAAATGAGATTCGAGGCTTGCTGTGAATAAAGATACTTGAACTATAATAACTAGGCCCTTAAAGAAGGAGAGGAGATTAAAAATATTGACCAAAAAGACATATTTCAACCATTATGCTGAATTTCTACTTTGAGTACTTCTGACATTTTGGCGATTAGACTATATATCATGTTTGGTTAGCTATATTTTAACCCTTTTTTGACCCTGCATCACCTAACTGTTATTATTTCTGTGAACTATTTCACTCACCATAATTCAATCGCAGTTACACCTCGGTTTCACCCCCAACCAGATCAAATGCACAAAACAATGCTAGTTTTGCTTTCAAGAACAACAATAAGGAAGCAGAAAAAAACCTTAAACCGGTATGCATAGCTAAGCAATAAAAGTCAAAAATAGGTCCTTACTGTTGCCCAGTCTATGGATACGGAGAGGATGACTTAATTCATTTTTTGAGGTTTTGTAGGGAAATAAATGATCTGAGGGAGGGAATTTTTCAGAAGTGGTATAGGCCTGCTACGAAGGAATAGGTGAACGTTTTTTAAGTGACAGAAGTTTTAGGGGATTAAGAAGTTGAAAATTTTCTTTGGTACAGGTACTCGTATAACACATAGGGACCATTTTCTGTAACTTATTTACAAATAAATTTGGATTTAAGGTTGTCTCTTAGTTTATATTTTTTATGTTGGTGTATTTTGGTATTAACCATGGCCCATAAAGGTGTTCCGTGTAAGTAAATATCATGCCCGTATATTATAGTTAATTAATAGACAAAATAACTTTGGTATCCTTTCCACTTACCTTCAACATCTCTCCTTAACAAATTTCTCAGTATAGTGAAAAACTTTTGTCTATCTGTCTGCTGTTGGGACTGGCAAGATATCTCTGTAAACAATGTACGAACAAGATTTGTGGAGCCAGGCGATGGCAATTCCAATGTGCTCTGAAACATTAATATCTTAGTAAAAAGAGAATGGGAAACGTGCACAGAATTTGATGTTAAGCGACTTAACATGGGAAGACAGAGACTAACGCCATTTACAGTGTATGGTCTGGGGACTTGGACATTTGAAAAGTGGAAAGAAGAAAGATGGACATTCAATATTACAAATCTAGGATGAAATGTCTCTGCAAGTGAAAATTCATTAGCATTACTTTCAATAATTATTTAAAGTCAAAATCCAGTCTACACAAAATGGGCTAGCTTGGGAAAATACAGGCAGGTTAAGCAACCTCACTTTAAGCTGGTAGTCTTACTGGGAAAGAATTCTCCTTTTTTCCCACCCTGGAACTTTGAAGAAACTAAAAAGACAAGTATGCAGCACTTTTGGTAAAAAAAAAAAACACCAAATACTATATGACGCTGGTAATTTTTGCATTTTAAAATTTTAAATGCAAATAGATAAACCAAAAACAAAGAAATAAATATGAAGATGACAAATGGGTCAATGGCCAATAAATGACAACAAAGAGAAAAAAAAATCAAACCACTATTTCGCCCGTATACAACAATGCGTCTTCAGCGTAGAGAAAAAAAAACTAGAAACTAAAACTAAAAAATGCACATAAAACTAAAATAAACTGACATAAAATATATAATATACAATTGCTTACATTTACAATTGGCAACTACTTTCATGAAACCACAAAAGTAACTAAAAGTTGAGTTACTTTTGTGGTTCCGTGAAGGTAGCTGCCAATTGTATATGTAAGCAAGTGTATATTATATATTTTATGTTAGTCTATTTTAGTTTTATGTATAATTTTTAGTTTTAGTTTATAGTTTTTTTTTCTTTATCTGCGCTGAAGACGCCTTGTTGCATACGGGCAAAATAATGGTTTGATTTGTTGTTTCTCTTCGTTTTCATTTACTGGCCATAGACCCGTTTGTCATCTTCACATTCACTTTTTTGACCTTGTCACAGCTGGCAAGTTCGGATTTAGATCGTTTGTGAAACAGTTCGTGGTAACGAACTGTTAGTAAGGAGCGACCCGGCTAAATAGTAACCGAAACTTTAAGAAACGGAATTTTGATACCAATAGAAGTATCAACCGAATTGGATTTTTACGCTGATTTTAAATATAAAATTTTTATTAAGTTAGTTACGCCCATCAAAGGTTACGAGCCTGAGAGAAATTCGCCTGATTTAAAAAAAAAGAGAGACCCCGTAAAATTCATATAATGTTAATGAAAATCACACCACCAGATTCAGCGTATTAGAGAACCCTACAACAGTACAACCATTACTGAGGTAAATATGACGTATGTATGCTTTTCGATGTGTTCATAAATACGACGTCACTTACATAAATATTTTTTTCAAAAATTAACGATTTAACGAATTTTCTAAAACTTTTGACCTATATAGATCCAAAACATCCCAGGATACTAATTTTCCGAAAAAATATGAAGCCATTTTCGAGTAAAAATAAATAAATGAATAAATGCACAATTATTCCTCGTTATAAAGATAGAATATAATTACTGTTCATTTAATAAAACCTAGAAAAGATAACAGTGATCCCTGGGGTGGAGTTTACAGAGTCCCATATCCCTGTGGGAATTCTTTGCAGAATCCTTCAACAACTGGGAGAAAAACTACTCGACCACAAGTAACAAGAGAAGCAGCAAGTTTTTTTTTAACATTAACAAATTTTCTCTTCGAAGTAACAACTTTTTCCTTAATATCGAAAAAAAAAAATTGTTACTTCTGAGAGAAATTTGTTATCTTTGACGGAAAACTTGCTGCTATTAGAAAAAAAAGTTGTTACTAGTAAGAAAAAACCTGTTACTTCCACGAGAAATTTGATAGTATTACGTAAATGTTTGTTAGTATTAAGGAAAAAGTTGTTACTTCGATGACAAAATTTGTTAGTGTTAAGAAAAACTTGCTACTTCTAACGGAAAACTTGTTATCATAAACAGAAAATTGTTAAAATTGAGAAATTTGTTATATTTGACGGAAAACTTGCTGCTATTAGAAAAAAATGTTACAATTAAGAAAAAGCAGTTACTTCCAAGAGAAATTTGATAGTATTAAGTAAAAGCTTGTTAGTATTAAGGAAAAAAGTTGTTACTTCGAAGAGAAAACTTGTTAGTGTTAAGAAAAACTTGTTACTTCTAACAGAAAACAGCTCGTTTAAAGAATATGAGTTTTAGTCTTCCTTTACCTCTACAAACCATGATTATGCTTTATTGTCAAGAAATATTAAACCAAAGAAAGGCTGGTGTTCCAGGAAAAAAAATCATAATCTCTGACGTTCTTACAATTCCAGAACAGACAAAGGCGACTCATGTATAGAATATAAGTTTTAGTCTTCTTTTTACCTCCGATTATGCCTTATCGCCATGAAACATTAAAGCAAAGAAAGACAGTGTGTTCCAGGAAAAATCATAAGGTGCTTATCAACACGACAGAGTCAATAAATAAAAGTTCAAATAGGGATAAAATCATTATAATAGACAGTGTTTCACAAACAGTGACAGGAATTCACAAAAATACCAGATATTTCAAACCTAGAACGGACCAAACCATAGAAATCAAGACCATGCCATTGAAATCATGATCAAAATGTAGAAATCATGGTCAACCTATAAAAAAATCATTACCAAAACAATGAAACCCTGACGAATTCATACAAATCAAGAGCAAACTATAGAAATCAGGGGCAACCCTAGAAATCAAGACCACCATAGAAATCAATGGCAAAGTGTAGAAATCATTGTCAACATCTTAAATTCATTACCAAAACAAAGAAATCCTGACAAATTCATAAAAATCAAGAGGATAACTGTAGAAATCAGGGACAACCCTAGAAATCAAGACCACCATAGAA
>JAQQPU010005951.1:6271-17868 GCA_029168905.1 Artemia sp. Kazakhstan ARC1039 | reverse complement strand
ACTTTCAACTATTAAAAAAGGCACTAGCCCTTTCAATTTCCAATCAAATGAGCCCTTTTGAAGTTTCTACGACAATTCTTTCAATAAAACCTTATATGCCCCCAGGGAATAACTTACAACCCTTGCCCTGAGGGCTGGGGGGAGGGGGGGTTATCACCCTCAAAGACCTAATTTCCAGAACTTTCTACTACGTTGAACACAATGGCTATCTGAAAATTTTCATTGGATGTGTTTAGGGGAATGGTGCGCGTGAGAGGGTGGTTAGTTACCCTCCAATCACTTTTGACTATTAAAAAGGGCACTAGCCCTCTCGATTCCCAATTGAGTGATCCCCTTTTGAGGTTTTTACGACAACTCCAACTATAAAAACCTTATATGCCCCCAGGGCATAATTTATAACCTTTGCCCTGGGGGCTCTGGGGGGTTTGTCATCCTTAAATACATAATTTCCAGAACTTTCAACTACATTGAACAAAATGGCTAACTCTAAACTTTGATTGAATGTGTTTGGGGAAATGGTGGGCGTGGGAGGGGGGTCAATTACTCTCAACTCACTTTCGAGTATTAAAAAGTGCAATTTCAATTTCCAAACAAATGAGCCCTTCTTGAAATTTCTACAACAGCTTTCTATATGAACCTTATATATCCCCAGGGCATAACTTACAACCCATGCACTGAGGGCTCTGAGGGGGTTATCATCCTAAAAGACCTGATTTCCAGAACTTTTAACTACGTTGAACAAAATTGATATCTCAACATTTTGATTGGATGTGTTTGGGGAAATGGTGGGCGTTTCCTTTCAATCCTTGAATTTGTTCAACGTATCCTTTCGTTGTTTAGTTTCCTTTCAATCACTTTCGACTATTAAAAGGGCACTAGCCCCTTCAATTTCCAATTGAATGAGCCCTTTTTGATGTTTTTACAACATTACTTCCTATAAAAACCTTACATGCCCCTAGGGCATAACTTCGAACCCTTGCCCTGAGGGTTGTGCGGGAGGGGTTGTCATCCTTAAAGACCTAATTTCCGAAACTTTAAACTACGTTGAATAAAATGGATATCTAAAAATTTTGATTGGATGTGTTTGGGGAAAAGGTGGGCGTGAGAGGGGGGTTAGTTACCCTCAAATCACTTTCGACTATTAAAAACGGGACAACCCCTTTGAATTTCCAATCGAAAAATCTTTTTTTCAAGTTTCTACGACAAAGATTTCAATAAAAACTTATATATCCCCAGGGCATAACTTATAACTCTTGCCCGGAAGACTGTGGGGGGAGTGTCCTGCTCAAAGGTATAATTTCCTGAACTTTAAACTGCGAGAAACAAAATGGCTATCTAAAAATTTTGATTGGATGAGTTTGGGGAAAAGGTCGGCGTGAGAGAAGAGTTAGTTGCCCTCAAATCACTTTTGACTATTAAAAAGGGCACTAGCCCTTTGAATTTCCAATCGAATAAGCCCTTTTTCAAGTTTCACCGACAAAGATTTCAATAAAAAACCTTATTGCCCCCAGGGCATAACTTATAGCCCTTGCCCTGAAGACTGTGGGGGCAGTGTCCTGCTCAAAGGTATAATTTCCTGAACTTTAAACTGCAGGGAACAAAATGGCTATCTCAAAATTTTGATTGGATATGTTTGGGGAAATGGTGGGCGTGGAAGGGGTGTTAGTTACCTTCAAATCACTTTCGACTATTAAAAAGGGAACTAGCCATTCCGATTTCCAATCGAATGAGCCTTTTTGAAGTTTCTACGACAACGCGTTCTATAAAAACCTTATATGCCCCCAGGGCATAACTTACAACCCTTGCCCTGAGGGCTGTGGGGGAGTTCCCTCCTCAAAAACATTATTTCTATCTGGAAAGCAACTACGCTGAACAAAATGGCTATATAAAAATTGTGATTGGATGTGTTTGGGGAAAAGGTAGGCGTGAGAGTGGGGTTAGTTGCCCTCAAACCACTTTCGACAATCAAAAAGGGCACTAGACCTTTGAATTTCCAATAGAATGAGCCCTTTTTGAAGTTTCTACGAAAAAGATTTCAATAAAAACTTATATGCCCACAGGGCATAACTTATAACCCTTGGCCTGAAGACTGTGGGGGGGGGGGTGTCCTGCTCAAACGTATAATTTTCTGAACTTTAAACTGCGTGGAACAAAATGGCTATCTCAAAATTTTGATAGGATGTGTTTGGGGAAATGGTGGGCGTGGAAGGGTGTTAGTTGCCTTCCAATTACTTTGGACTATTAAAAAGGGCACTAGCCATTTCAATTTCAAATCGAATGAGCCCTTTTTGAAGTTTCTACAGCCACGCGTTCTATAAAAATCTTATATGCTTCCAGGGCATAACTTACAACCCTTGCCCTGAGGGCTGCTAGGGGGTTGTCATCCTCAAAGAGCTAATTTCCAGAACTTAAAAAAACGTTGAATAAAATGGCTATCAAAATTTTGATTAGATGTGTTTGGGGGAAAGGTGGGCGTGAGAGGGGGATAAGTTGCCCTCCGATCACTTCTGACTATTAAAAAGGGCACTAGCCCTTTGAATTTCCAATCGAATGAGCCTTTTTTGAAGTTTCTACGACAACCCTTCAATAAAAACCTTATATGCCCCCAGGGCATAACTTATAACCCTTGCCTTGAAGGCTGTGGGGGAGTGTCCTCCTCAAAAACATAATTTCTATCTGGAAATCAACTACGCTGAACAAAAGGTCTATCTCAAAATTTTGATTGGGAAATGTGTTTTGGGAAATGGTGGGCGTGGAAGGGGTGTTAGTTGCCTTCCAATCACTTTCGACTATTAAAAAGGGCACAAGCCATTCCAATTTCAAATTGAGTGAGCCCTTTTCGAAGTTTTTACGACAGCTTCTTCGGTACGAAGTGCCCTGCTCTAAAGGAAAAAATAATAAATAATACATTGTGCCAACATCGTACTTTTATGCCCACAGGGCATAACTTAAAACCCTTGCCCTGAGGGTTGTGGGGGAGTGTCCTCCTCAAAAACATACTTTCTATCTGGGAAATCAACTACCCTGAACAAAATGGCTATCTCAAAATTTTGATTGGATGTGATTGGGGAAATGATGGGCGTGGGGGGGGGCTAGTTGCCCTCCAATCACTTTCGACTATTAAAAAGGACACTAGCCACTCCAACTTCCAATCGAATGAGCCCTTTTCGAAGTTTCTACGACAATGCCTTCGATACGAAGGGCCCGGGTATGGAAAAAAAATAATACATTGTGCCAACATCGTTCTTTACTTAGGCAGCACTATTGCGCTGCCTATGATACCAGACAAATACATTAAAGTGATTTAATGAAGGAATTAAGGAGGGTAGTGTTCTATCCTCCTTTATATGGATCATTTCGATGGACTTTGTCTTAAGGAGCACAGGAAAGGCAATGGGAGACTACGGAATCAAATGGGGAGGAAAAACTCTCCTGGACTTAGATTATGCTGATGATTTAAGGATCCTTGATGAAAGTGTGAGCAAAATGAATGAACTTTTAGAGGTTTTGCGAGTTCAGGGTGCTAGAATAGGTTTGAAAATTAATGTTAAAAAGACTAAGTCACTAAGGCTAGGAATAAGTGAAGATGAAAAGGCGACGTCGTGTAACGAAAAGATTGATCAGGTGGGAAGCTTCACTTACCTTGGTAGCATTATTAGTAGAGATAGTTTGAGCAGTGAAGATATTAAAAGTAGAATAGCCAAGGCTCAAGGTGTTTTTTCAGAGTAAAAAAAAAAGGTTGGACGAAAAGGAAGATAAGTCTGCGAACCAAGATTAGAATATTAGAAGCTACGGTGATGACGGTGATCAAACATAGCTCTGAAGCAAGGGCGCTCCAAAAAGCGGATGAACTTTTGGTATAGGTTTTCCAGAGAAATTGCCTACGGATTGTTCTGGGAACCCGGCTGACTGACCGTTTTTCAAACAGTAAGCTGTACGAAAAAGGTGGTTCGATCACTCTTTCTAGGGCTATAATGAAAGAAAGCTTGAGATGGCTAGGGCACGTTGTGCGGATGAGAGATTGCTGAAGATTGGTCTTTTCGGCCAACAGTCTAGGGCTAAACGGAAAGCAGGTCGTCCTCGTCTTGGGTAGGAGGACGTCATAAAGAAAGATTTAAAGGAAAGGGGAACTTCCTGGGAGGGTGTAAAAAGGGAGGCTTTGAATAGATTGGGATGGAGGAGGAGCGTGTGTAGCAGTGTTGGCCTCAGGCGGCTTGGTACTGCGGTGAGTTGTTAGTAGTAGTAGTAGTAGTAGTAGTAGTAGTAGCAGCAGTTATATTATGTATGATATAATAATAATATAATATATTATATATAATATAATATTCTATTTGCGGGTTATATCATATACAAGACTTATAATCAGCTGTTTTGATCATAAATTTATCACTCTCTTAAACTTCATATAATTTGACTTTAACATATACTCACCAGAGATCAACATTTATTTGTTGATCGCTTAATAGACAAACAATCGAGACAGAAAAGGCTTTGAAATATTTTGGCTTAAATAACTGGAATCGTCAATTATGCTGTGTCTAAAAGTTAATCATAGGCAGCGCAATCGCGCTGCCTAAGTAAAGAACGATGTTGGCACAATGTATTATTTATTATTAATTAAAAAAAACTTTTTCCACAAAATAAGTTTTTCAAAGAAAAGTAAAGAACTCCATTAAACCGAAAATGAGCAAAAATCAAATAATCTACCAAGCGTGAAACTACCACAAATCAGCATCGATAAATAAATGAAACCTAAAACGAACAGAAATTAAAATAAATAACCGATTTAAACTCAAAACGAGCAGAAATTAACATGAGTAGGGCTCAAAACCCCTATGCTTTCCCGAGGCCAGAACATAATTTGCACTTTACTGAAAAAATGCAAATGAATGTGCATTGTCAGTTTAATATACATATACTGATATTTAGTAATCAAAATGTTAATATTATTTGATTTATTAAAGTTATAAAAGTAAAAACATTTATATTTCTTTCAGTAAAGTGCAAATTATGTTTTGGTCTTGGGAAGCCATAGGGGTTTTGAGTCCTACCCATGTTAATTTCTGCTCGTTTTGAGTTTGACTTGGTTATTTATTGTAATTTCTGTTCGTTTTAGGTTTCATTTATTTATCGATGCTGATTTGTGTTAGTTTCACTATTGGTAGATTTTTTTATTTTATTTTTGCGCAATTTTGGTTTAACGGAGTTCTTTACTTTTCTTTAAAAAACTTATTTTGAGGAAAAAGTTTTTTAATTAATATGCATAAAAGAAAGCAATATTAAAAGACAATTCCAGACTAGTTTAGGATACCAAATAAACTCTTTTCACATGGGTAGGGCGTATGCTGAAGAGGGCATAGACCCTAGGGATCTACTTTTGGTCCTCCAAGTAAAAAGACAAATTCATTTCATTTATCCAATTGTCTACTATGTATGAGAAACTCATAATTTGAAAATGATTTTTAATTTTAGAGTTCCATATTAAAACATTAAACTACGATTTGTAACCAACGGGCTTAGAAATTCTTACATACCAATTTTGGTGAAAATCAAACATCACTCATGAAACATGTACTTAATGCCCTTTCACTTTGTACTCCTCTTTTGTAACACTCCCCTCTGATTTGCACACCCCTTGGGCAATACGTACTTAGTGTGTTCTCATTAAGTAAAATAATACTGCTTATCTTGAAGATTTTTAATGAATAAACTGAGACCATTCCATAAACAACCCCTGAATGATTATGAATCAAAACAGTGAACAAATTTTTGTACAACTGAAGTTTGGGATGAAAGGTGAAAGAAGATTCTGAAGGATCAGGGGCTCAAAATTCCACTTTGAACCTTTATGATGTAACACTAGCCTCACATTTGTAATCGACAACCTTGGAAATCCTTAACTGTTAGCTTGTGTGAAAACCAAACAACATCTATGAAACATGTGCTTAGTTGGTTTTTATTTCTTATTTCTAAATTGCAATATTAATCTCAAATTTGTGACCAACAACCTTACAAACCCTAAACTACTGGCTTTGGAGGAAATCAAACATAATCTCTTATATACATATAATACGTTCAAGTGCTCATTTAGCTCAATTGCTGGATTAGGAAGACAATTTTTTTTGAACCAAGTAATTACCTCTATTATATCATATATTGGTTATTTTCATTTGGAACAGTCCTGCTTCGAAGAGGTCATCCACACATATAAATTGGTAATTGAGAGACAAGTGTCTGATGGACTCATTTTGGTTGTTTATTTAACTCAGATTGAAAATCCTCGTGTGACTCTGATTTTAACACGGTGGAATACGTAGATCTTTCTGTTAAAACATAATTATAAAGTATGTATTTTATATTGGATATTTTTATAATTTGGAGCCATGAGCCTGATGACTAAGTGGATATGATTGCTGTCAGAGGTATGATTTTTGGGAATTTTCAACATTTAAGATCAAAAAAGCTATCTTGGCATTTTGATTCAATCTGTGGGACTGCAGGGCTGCCTAAGAGTAGGCTAACCTTGTGCATTGGAGTTGTTACAAGTTACCCTTCAATGTGCTTTGACTCTTAAAAAGTAACTAGCACTCAAAATCTGCATGAATAAAAATTTAAAGCACATCATTTGAATCACTATTGTTTAAAACCCTGAAATAGAGAATTACAGCATCCTACCTTGAGCAACAAGACAATCACTTTTTTGCATGGATAGAACTAATCTGCCTCTTTTTTCCCCAAGGGCGATCATATCGAACCAATGGTCCCATGATATTATGAGAGGGCTTATTTGAATAGAAGTTACAATATCTAGTGCTCTTTTAAGTAAAAAAGAAACAAAGCGATGGCAAAGTGCCCTTTTCCGCCATTCTGTGCTAAAAAATAAAAATGTTCACTTGGTCAATCTTCTCACTACCCAACATCCCCTCTTCACCTTCACTTATTCCCAGTCTTAGCGACTTAATCTTGTTAAAACTAATTTTCAAACCCATCCTAGTACTCTGGACTCTCGTAACTTCCAAAAATTCATCCATTTTGCTAACATTTTCATCCAGGAAGCTCAAATCATCAGTATAATTACATTCTAGGAGAATTCTAATTCCCCAATTGATTCTTTGTTCTTCAGTGAAGCGCAAATTATGTTATGGTCTTGAGAAGACATGGAGGTTATCAGCCCTACTCATGCTAATTTTTGCTCGTTTTGAGTTTGACTCAACTATTTATTGTAATTTCTGTTCGTCTTGAGTTTTATTTATTTATTGATAGTGATTTGTGGTAGTTTTACGCTTAGAAGATTATTTGACTTTTTTCTGTTCATCCTTGGCTTAATGGAGTTCTTTACTTTTCTTTGAAAACCTTGTTTTGTGGTAAAAAGTTTTTCTAAATTAATGTCTGTTCGTTTTGTATTGACATAGTCTTTTTCATACATAGGCTCTAAATGGGAGCCTGGAGAAATCTGGGGAAGGTAAACAGGAAGGGTGTGCGAAAGCACAGGATGGTTGTCCCCCAATCCCACATTCCACTTCCTGGCTGAAGGGTAAAAAAAAACGGAGATCAGCAACGCCAGTAGGGACTGTAAAGTCCAATGCCGTATTCTTTACCTTTTTTTTTTTACCAAAAGATTCTACCTATGCTCTTTGACAACCTGGATACACTTACACTCTTTTTATTTATTAGAATTGCAAGAGCAGAAGCAGTAATAGTAGTATCCCCAAAAGTTTCAACTTAATAACCCCAGTCGTTCTCGGTATATTGCTGAGGTGTCTTATTAGCAACCATAAACAAAATACCTTTTGGTTATTTTAACAACATTTAGTTTTAAAGCATAATTGTCCAATTGCATAATTGTGGGGGGTTGACATGCCTAATATCTCTAAAGACATAGCTGCTGGACCGTTCTGCTATTCTGAGCAAAACGGCTGTCTCAAAATTTTCACTGGATGCGTTTGGAAAATGAATGGGTTTGAGAAAAGGGATGCTTACCCTCCAGTCCATTCTTTTTTTACTCTTAAAAAGGGCACCAGAACTTTTAATTTTGAATCAACTTGGCTCCTTTAAAAGTTCCAATGATATTTCTAGCTATTATAGAGTGGTTCTGCCTATGATATTGCTTATATGCTCCTTTGAAAACTGCATGCATACCGTTTTTTCGTTGAATTGAAACCCCTAAACGTTCCCTATATGTTTCACCTTAATACCCTTAGCGTCATTAGTTACAGTAACCGTAGTGGTAGTATTCAAAGTATACATATGTCTTCTGGTTAGCTCAAAGTCCCCCACAATTTACCCTTAAAGGTCTAAATTCATTATATAAGCTGATCTTCAGATATTGCTTTACTACCTTTTTGAAAAATCACATGCTCATAGTTTATTTTGATTTAGTTCAACATCCGCCTAAACCTTCCTTAAAAGCTTCCACTTAAAATTAAGTGTCATTAAAGGTAGCTGCCCTCCGATCACTGTGACTCTTAAAAAGAACAGTAGAGCGTCTGGTTACCAATCCAATGAGCCCCCTCCGAAGTTTATATGACCATGCTTTCTACAAAAACCTTATGTGTACCCAAGGCATAACTTACAACCCTTAACCTGAGGGCTGGGGGCTTTGTTATCCTCAGAGACATAATTTCTAGACCGTTTTGATACGCTGAACAAAATTCTTATTTCAAAAAATTTATTGGAAGTGTTTGGAGAAATTATGGGGGTGGGGCGGGGCATTTGCCCTTTGATCAATTTCTACTAACAAAAGAGGCACTAGTCTTCTTAATTTCCAATCAAATGAGCCCTTTTTAAAGCTTCTACGACAAAAATTTCTATAAAAACCTTATATGCCCAAAGGGCATAACTTACGACCCTTGTGCTGAGGGCTATGGGGAAGGATTGTCATCCTCAAAGACATAATTTCCAGACCTTTCAACTGCGTTGAAAAAATAGCTACATCAAAATTTTGATCGGAAATGTTTGGGGAAACGATGGGCGTGGGGGGGGGGATTTTCCCTACAAATACTTTAAACTATTAAAAAGGGCAATTGCCCTTTCTTTTTCCAATCGAATGAGCACTTTTTCAAGTTTATACGACAAAGATTTCATTAAAAACCTTATAAGCCCCCATGGCATAACTTATAACCCTTGCCCTGAAGACTGTGGGGGGAGTGTCATGTTCAAAGACATAATTTCCAGAACTTTCAGCTGCGTTGAACAAAATGGCTATCTCAAAATTTTGATTAGATGTATTTGGGGAAATGGTGGGCTTGGAAGGGGTGTTAGTTGCCTTCCAATCACTTTCGACTATTAAAAAAGCCACTAGTCGTTTCAATTTCCAATCGAATGAGCCCTTCTTGAAGTTTCTACGACAACACTTTCTTTAAAAAACCTTATGCGCCCCAGGGCATAGCTTACAACCCTTGCCCTGAGGGCTGTGGGAGGGTTGTCATCCTCAAAGACCTAATTTCCAGAATTTTCAACTACGTTGAACAAAATGGCTATCTCAAAATTTTGATTAGATGTGTTTGGGGAAAAGGTGGGCGTGAGAGGGGGGTTAGTTGCCCTCCAATCACTTTCGATTATTAAAAAAGGCACTAACCCTTTGAATTTCCAATCGAATGAGCCCTTTTTCAAGTTTCTTCGACAAAGGTTCAATAAAAACCTTATATTATTATTATTATTTATTGAAAACCTGTCTTATTACAAAAAAGAAATGACAGAGCACTATAAAAAAAAAGCAAAAGATCACTATGCAACTATTACAATGTAAATAGTGTAGAAGGAGTTGGTTCCAAGCATGTTTTAACAACAAAATGGCGGAGCACAACGAAAAAACAAACAAAAAAACAGAAGGACACTATACTATCTAGGACGAAAGACAATTAGAAAACACAGAAATAATGAAGAACACAGGCACTTGTAACAAAAATGAAGCAAATGAAGAAGAGGAGCTATGACCATGTATACAGATGTGGCTAATGCAAAAGGAGTTGTTTCCAAGCGTGGTTTGAAATCCTTTGGGTGTGTTTTTCTATGAGCTTAACAACAGCTATAGCAGGATCTGCTATGTGAAGTATATTGATGAGCTTTGAATTGCGTGTTCAAATTGGATATCTCAGTAAATATTTTGCGAAATGGAAGAAGGTTGAACGGATTTTCAATTTATCAACGTGTGTAAGAACCTTCCAGAAGGGTGCAATATAGAGTATATGGGGGAGAGCAACTGTGTTGAATAGGGTTGACAGATAACGGCGATTAAAACAAAACTTAGCAGAGACTATGGAAGCTAATGAAGCTGATATGCGGCGTTTGATGTGTTCTGTTTAAAGATGATGAGTGTGAGAAATTGTATTTCCAATGGGAATGCCAAGATGACCGATTTGGTTGGACGGGTAGATCTTTGAATTTCCAAGTACAATTTCATCAGGAAGTGGGCCTTTCCAATTAAAAAGGACTACGTTAGTTATTTTCAGCGTTGAATTTAAGACCAGATTTTAAATACTCGGTTTCCAGATTTTGAAATGTTTCAGGAATTTTGTCTAGAGTTTGGCTAAGGTAAAAATGTCATCAGTATAAGTGACTAAGGAAATATTATGACCATAAAGAACGCAGGAAATCTGACACTGATCTTGAGCCTCGAGGACGCAGTTATTGAAATAAAAAGGTGAGGCAATGGCACCTTGCCTTGCCCCTTTCTTAACTGGCACAGTTCTATCCTGTGGCTTTGCCATTTCATCTTTCTCAAGGGGGATTTTAAGTCGGACTCGTAGCTTGGTATAAATATCCCTTTGAGATCTGATGATGGCCAGACTTAGGGTAAAGGCACCGATGATTCGACAGTGCAATTTCGGAACCACTGTCGAAATTTTCCTTCAAAACGGGATAGCTCTGCTTAGCCGTGACTTAGAGCGCCATCTCTTGGAACCGTCGTTATATTTCGACGGTGCGAAACGTGGACACTATATCCGGTACACCCAGATAAGAAAAGAACATTCAATTCGGTCAGTTTCCTGTTTTCGACACGAAAGGAGCTCTCGACAATTTTTCAGGTATGTAATGTTCAAACTGTCATTACTTGGTTATTTATTGCAAGAAAAAGTTGGGATAAGCGCCAATGTGTCGAGATACATCTGATCTTCTCTGAAATTTAGCCACATTAGCTTTTTCTTGATAAAATTAAATGAAAATGGCAACGGAAATTGCATTGTCGAAACTAGGTTCCAAGTGTCGAAAATTCTTGTTCGATGTAGTGGAATACCAGGCGGACTAAAAATGTTCCTTCAGCCGCATTCAAGCGTAAATATCGGCTTCTATCAAGGGGTTTATTTCTTTGGCGAATATCTCGTACTAACCTTGTCGTAATTTTGGACAGACAGCAACAGGCCCTGTCGAAATATAGGTTACTTTGTCGAAACTTCACTGAACATGTAAAACAGATGAGAAATAATAGGTGTCGAAATTCCAGGATCCACTGACGAAACCATAGGCACCATAGCTGTCGAATTTACGGGTGCTTTCTGCGCAACGAGAGATTTTAATGATTATTATTTCTAATAATATTTCAGATGAAAGAACATTTAAACAAAAGGTTTTTTTTAAACTTTGAAGCTTTACTTACA
>JAQQPU010005950.1:20753-41731 GCA_029168905.1 Artemia sp. Kazakhstan ARC1039 | reverse complement strand
CCCCCAGGGCATAACTTAAAACCCTTGCCCTGAGGGTATATAAGGTTTTTATAGAAGGCGTTTTCATAGAAACTTCAAAAAAGGCCCATTTGATGAGAAATTCAAAGGGATAGTGCCCTTTTTAATAGTCGAAAGTGATTTCGAGGCAACTAGCTCACCCCACGCCCCTCATTCCCCCAAACACATCCAATAAAAATTTTGAGACAGCCATTTTGTCCAGTGTTGTTGATTTTCAGATAGAAAATATGTTTTTGAGGAGGACAACCCCCCACAACCCTCAGGGCAAGGGTTTTAAGTTATGCCCTGGGGGCATATAAGGTTTTCATAGAAGGCGGTGTCGTAGAAACTTCAAAAAAGGCTCATTTGATTTGAAATTCAAAGGGCTAGTGCCCTTTTCAATAGTCGAAAGTGATTTGAGGGCAACTAACCCCCCTCTCACGCCACCTTTTCCCCAAACCCATCCAATCAAAAGTTTGAGACAGCCATTTTATTAAACGTAGTTTTAATTTTTTGAAATTTGGTCTTTGAGGATGACAAATCTCCCACAGCCCTTAGGGCAAGGGTTTTAATTTAAGGATTCTCCGAATCCTTCCCATTACTTCTTGTGGAAGGGATGCTCGTATAAAGCTTAGAGAGGGCTCATTTGATTGGAAATTGAAAGTTCTTGTTCACTTTTCAAGAGTCAAAAGAGATTGGAGGGCGACTAGCCCCCCCCCCCTCCTCCACACCCTAAATGTATCAGATAAAAATTTTGAGATAGACATTTTGTTAAAATAGTTCAAAGTTCTGATAACGAAAAACTACGGTGTCGACACAGCCCACCAGGGCCCGGGGGTAGGCGTTGTAAGTTATGCCCTGGGGGGATATAAACAGTCAAACAGTCATTAAATATTTGTGTTGGGTGGAATTTAACGCGGGGGACTTATCCAAAATAAAAAATTTAAAATAAAGATAGAGATATGAGTTCTGCTATGAAAAGATGGCATCGAAGGCTTCGAGGAAAAATTTATTAATATACTTTAAAAATTTACTAATTGCTCCTCCAAGAATCATATTTTGTTCCTAATGTATTGCTACTACTACTGCAAAATGTTGCTACTACTGCAAAATTCTATTTAGTGTTCGTGTCTACTTCGTACTGCGTACGTTAAGAACAAAACTTTCTCCACAAGATAGCATAATTTAATGCAAAGTCCTAGCTTATGTTAGCGTCAAACCATCTTTCAAACGGCGTCAAACGGCGTTGTGTGGAACCACCACAGTTTATAGACCTAACCTAACCTAACCTAATTATATAAACTGTGGGAACCACCAACAAACTTGGATTCTTCATTGCATAACATTCCTATTCTAAGGATAATTGTCAACCAAAACGATCTTTTTTTGTTTCATTTTATTTTATTCGTTTACGGGTAGAGATATGAAAAATGCACTGTATGGTTTAATTTCAAAACTTTTTGCCACAAAGCGACAAACATTTTGGATTTTACTCCTTTTACAATTTTTTTTGCGATCAGAAAACTGAAAAGAAACAGACTGACTGAAAACATAGCACGAAAGTTTGAATTGCTACTAAGTCTTTTAAAGGGAGATAGGGAGATACAAGGGAGATACAGCCCAAATGGCGTCAATTTACGAAAAATTAGGTGGACAAATATATTTTTTAATATCTAGGGGGAGGTAAATTTGTCCTTTTTTCGTTTTTGTTTCAATGAAAACGGCAAAAAAGGCCTCTTCGGTAAAAAGCTGAAAAACAACATTAAAACTTAAAACAAACAAAAATTATTACGTATATGAGGGGCTTCGTCCCCTCCTCAATACCTCTCGTTACGCTAAAATATATTTTAGTAATTTTAAAAGAGCTATTTATTCTAACTAAGCGGGCTTTGTGATTCAGGCGTCATTCTTTAAGAATTGGAATAAAATTCAAATTTTAGCGTAAAGAGCAAGGTATTGACGAAGTGGCAAACTTTCTCACATTATGTATATGAGAGAGTTCAACCCCTTGTCAATACCTCGCTCTTTACGCTAAAGTTTGAATTTTGTAAAATAATGGCCGATATAAACAGTAATTTGTTTGTGTTAATTTTTCGGCCAATCTTAGCATTTAATTTTATCTCAAGCATCTTATTATGTGGTAATAAACATAATACGATCAGAAAATATTACGTTTTAGGGGGGGGGTGTCTCTCCTCAATAGCTCTCTCTTACGCTGAAGTGCTGTTTTTTTTATCAGAGGCAACGCTGTAGCGTTACCTATGTTATGCCCTGGGGGCATATAAGGTTTATATAGAAAGCGTTGTCGTAAAAACTTAAAAAAAGGCTCATTCGATTAGCAGTTCAAAGGGCTAGTTCCCTTTTTAATAGTCGAGAGGGATTAGAGGGCAACTAGTCCCCCCACACCCATCATTCCTCCAAACACATCCAATCAAAATTTTTAGAGAGCCATTTTGTTCAGCGTAGTTGATTTCCAGATAGAAAATATGTTTTTGAGGAGGACACTCCCCCACAATCCTGAAGGCAAGGGTTCTAAGTTATACCCTGAGGGCATATAAGGTTTTTATAGAAGGCGGTGTCATAGGAACTTCAAAAAAGGCTCATTTGATTGGAAATTCAAAGGGGTAGTGCCCTTTTTAATAGTCGAAATTGATTTGAGAGCAACTGACCCCCTCTCACGCCACCTTTTCCCCAAACACATCCAAAGAAAATTTTGAGACAGCCATTTTACTAAACGTAGTTTTAAGTTCTGGAAATTAGGTCTTTGAGGATGACAACTCCCCCACAGCCCTCAGGGCAGGGGTTGTAATTTAAGGATTTTCCGAATCCTTCCTATTATTTCTTATGGAAGGGATGCTCGTATAAACTTTAGAGAGGGCTCATTTGATTGGAAATTGAAAGTTCTTGTTCACTTTTTAAGAGTCAAAAGAGATTAGAGGGCAACTAGGCCCCCGCCCCCTTCTCCTTGCCCTAAATACATCAGATAAAAATTTTGAGATAGAAATTTTGTTAAAATAGTTCTAAGTTCTGATAACAAAAACACCGGTGTCGATACAAACCACCAGGGCCCGGGGTTAGGCGTTGTAAGTTATGCCCTGGGGGCATATAAACTATCAAACAATCATTAAATAAACAATCAACGCAAAAATACATACAATAGATATTAATGTAAATTAATAAATAAATACAGTGCTTATATTAATGTAAGTTAATAAACAAATTTCTGCTGGGTGGAATTTAACGCGGGGGACTTATCAGCTGGAAAAGAAAATTGTCTTTGATGGGAGGGAATTTCCCAGGGGTGGATTTTCCAAATGTAAATTATTCAGGGAGGGAACGACTCAACCCATTCGATAATATTCTAAATTTTACATCTGAAACTAACGGGAATAAAGAAACAAAGGAAATTTCATAGACAGCACTTCAGGTTCCTTTAGACGATTTTGTTCGTGTCTTTTAAAAAAAGACATTTTCAAAAGCAGATTATTTTCATTTGTATTACTTTCTCTGTGGCTGCTCAATTATGCATTTGAGGGGGGAGACTTCCCACCACTGTCTACGCTAAGGTTTCAGTTTTTATCTCAAGGCTTAAAAATTAACGCATTGCGATAAAAGTATAACTCAAAATAACATAAATAGAATAATATATGCACATAACACGGAATAGTTCATCAAAATTGCATATTATGAGTTGAGGCTTACCCAAAAGATGGCCCAGGGGGCTCACCATTCCACAATATATGAAATCCATCCTGCAATAACTGAAATAATAAAGTATTTTTGAGTTTTTAACGTCTTCTGCAACTCAAACGGTCCAACGTTCTACAGCCCAATGAGTCTGTCTAATCTCCTAAGTCGGGATCGGAGGAGATGTGAAGTTCCGCCGCGTATTGGATGAGTCTCCAGCCTCACCCTCCCATTCTCCTACTTTCTACGCTAAAGTTTTCTTCTTTATGCCAAGTACGCCGCCCTCACCCCAAAGACTTTAATAAGGTAAAGTCTTGTATGGGAAGAACACATAGTAAATCTATTATAATTATCCAATTATAAGGTTAAAATACATACTCTGTGATAGATGCAAAATTGCTTTGGCATACATAATCCTATTAAGGTCAATTCCAAACAGTCGTTATCCCTTTGTGTCAGCAAGTGAAATGGTCTAAACCCCCTTATTAGACTTATTTTGTCAATCCACTCATTGTTGTCAATCGCTGTCCACAAGTTATGCAAGCTGTCTATTGTTCATATATAAGGTTTTCATCAAAAAGGTAATCGTATAGACTTTGAAAAAAGCATCATTCGATTTAAATTGAAAGTTCCCCCCCCCCCCACGCCATAAAAACTTGAATCTTTTTGCAATCAAAAAGTTAAAACTTTAAGTAAAAAAAACTTTCCGTAAAATAAATTTTTCAAAGAAAAGTAAAGGTTATTCTAAACTTAAGCTCAGGAGATACAAATACCTGTTAAAATTCAATCTCAAAACGACCAGAAATTACTATTAAAGAATAAATGAAACCCAAAACGAAGAGAAATTAAATAAACAATCAAAGCAAAAAACATACAACAAGTAATAATATTAATGAATAAATAGATCTTAAAGCGAGTAATGCTTAGATTGAACATGAAAATCAAGCTTAAAACGAAAAAAAAATATTTTGTTATTAAAGTATAAATGAAACTTAAAACGAACAGAAATTAAATAAACAATCAATACGAACAAACATACAATATATATTAATGTAAATGAATAAATAAATCTTAAAACGAGTGAAACTTAAATTGAATATACAAATCAAGTTTGAATCGAATAAAAATAACTACATACAAGAGTTTGGGTATCGCCTCACTGCAGGAGCCTAAAACCTACTGCGTCATTGGCGCTTTACTGAAAACAAATTACACTACAAATTTTTCTTTTGTACTTAATATTGAAAATAAATATTAAAATTACAGTAAAACTTTGAACTGATGAGCTTTCAGCAATTAATATCATTATACACCAAATATTCAGTTTAATTTATTAGTTCTTTACAAGATTGGTCAAGACAAATATAGTTTCACTACAAACAGAATTTGGATACTTCCCCCTTCTTTAACTAAAAAAACCTAAGGCCTTCTGCGTCATTGGCGCTTCACTAAAAACGAATTACTCGTATATTACAAATTTATTCTTTTCCAGTTCTTACAGCATTGAAAATCAAAATAAAATTACAGTGAAAAAAAAAAATCTCGAACTGATGGATCTTTCAACAATTAATATCACTATATATCTAATATTCAATTTGATTTTGTTTATACTTTCCAAGACTGTTCAAGACTCATATAGTTTTCAGTAAGGCACCAATGACGCAGTAGTTTTTGGGCTTCTGCAGTGAGGGGATACCCAAACTCTTGTTTGTACTTATTTTTATTCGATTCAAAGTTGATTTGCATATTCAATTTAAGTTTCACTCGTTTTAAGATTTATTTATTCATTTAAATTAATGTATATTGTATGCTTGTTCGCATTGATTGTTTATTTGATTTCTGTTCGTTTTAAGTTTCATTTATACTTTAATAGCAAATTTTTTTTTCGTTTTAAGCCTTATTTTCATGTTCAATCTAAGCATTACTCGCTTTAAGATCTATTTATTCATTTATATTATTACTTGTTGTATGTTTTTTGCTATGATTGTTTATTTAATTTCCGTTCGTTTTGGGTTTCATTTATTATTAGTAGTAATTTCTGTTTGTTTTGAGTTTGAATTTTAGCAGGTATTTGTATCTCCCGAGCTTTATAATATTCGAAAGTGATTGGAGGGCAACTAACCCCCCTCTCACGCCCACCATTTACCCAAACACATCTAATCAAAATTTTGAGATATATATATTTTGTTCAAAGTAGTTGAAAGATCTGAAAATAACGTTTTTGAGGAGAAAATCCCCCACCAGTCCTCAGGGCAAGGGTTTTAAGTTATGCCCTGGTGGCACATAAGGTTTTTGTAGAATGCGATGTCGTAAAAACTTCAAAAAGGGCTCACTCGATTGGAAATTGAAAGGGCTAGTGTCCTCTTTAATAGTTGAACGTAATTGGAGGGTAAGAGATTTCTGTAACTCTTGTTCTAAACAATCTCTTTCATCAGAGCAAATGTATGAGAACACTTGCTTTGAACTGTACCTACTATATCATTTACAGAGTTGTTTGTGATTCAAGTTTTTTTTATAACTCTCAATGAACAAATATATCCTGATGCTCCAAAATTTCTACTTTCAGAATACAATCAGGTGACAAATAAACCCTATGGCTGCATTCTTTTGTATCTTAATCAAGATACGCCCAAGGATTTGCGTGTAGTCACAGTTTTTTTTTTACAGTGAAATTACAGTATATCTTCCCGTGCACAGTAAAAAAGGTTATTAGTTGGCATTATGCCACTGAAGAAACGACATGAAAATAGACATTTATTTTCCGTTCTAAAAGCTTCAAAACCACCACTACCGAAAGCCAAACTCAAACATGGTATTGCCAAAGTGTTTTTTATTCCAATATCTGAACTTTGTTTATATCTGAACCGAGGGCAATGTTCAACTGCCAGAAGTAGTTATGCCACAAGCAAAGCAACATCGTTCAATTGTACGTGCCATGGCTTCTAAAAAGAAAGGAAACAATTTTAAAAGAAAACGTTTTCCCCAAGCGGGTGGTAGCTTTTTTTACGCTTTTACTGCCAACAATTGTTGGACTCGTAAACAGTTTTCTCTAGATGGCTAAACTCTATAAATCGACCCCAATAGAACTCGTCCTTTCACCAATGGAACACTTTGAGGACAATCTAAGTAAATTCATTAATAATGAGAATATTGGCGATGATAAAATTACTTTTACTTCAAGATGCACTTCGACGAGTGGAAAAACATAAACTGTACCATGTAAGATCAGTCAATGCAAGTGTCGTTGATCACAAAGAGCAAACATCTCTTCAAGAATCTGCTGCAGGAACAATAACACAATCAAAGGAGGAATTAAATTCGATAGTGTCAATTATTGGAAATCTACTGCCACACTCATATCGTGAACAAAGTAAAACAGTATTAACATATTTCATGGAAAGCGGTCAAGATCACATTCAAATTGATGGCAATAGGAAACGAATTATAGTTCAAGGGAAAGACCAGTCAATACAAGTGTCGTTGATCACAAAAAGCAAACATCTCTTCAAGAATCTGCTGCAGGAACAATAACACAATCAAGTTCAAGTTCAAGTTCATTTTAATTTCTCATTAAATCACTACAAGACAAAATAACACTTTTACAATATGAATCAATGGAAAAAAAAAATATTTACAGAGGGTGCCTACACAGTGAGTTATACTCGAAAACAGGCACCCTAAAAAAAAATATAAGAAATAATAATAATAATAACAAATGATGAAAAGAAATAATAATACACTAGATATACTTGGAAGAAAATGAGACACCACACTGAACCCACAGCCCACACCTCAAATCAATAAATTACCACATAATTAAATATTTATCAACAATAGCACCGGCCAACATGACTTCAAATAAATGAATAGTTATCTATAATTACTTATTAGATATAGTTTGAATTTAGCTTTAGAAACTGGAATAGAAAAACGCGAATGTATATTACTTTCATAAATATTCCAGAACTTTATTATTGAATTGAATTCAATAGTGTCAAGTATCGAAAATCTACTGCCACACTCATATCATTAACAAAGTAAAAGAGTATTAACATATTTCCTGTAAAGTTGTCAAGATCACATTCAAGTTGATGGCAATAGGAAACGAATTACAGTTCAAGGGAAAAATTATGGCTACTTGATTTAATTTATGATTTGGTTACAGATCGTAAAGGACTTTTATCATTTGACAATCTCTGTACAACTTTTTAAATACAATAAACTTCACAAAAAGTCTTATTATAAAAAGCAAATTCTAAAGAAATTAAAAGAACATAGTGCCACTTTATCATCATCACCAACATCAAAAGAAGAAAGGGAAGATTTTAAATCTATTTTAGAAAATACTAGCACACCTAGTAGAAACATGGATTTGATGACACCAATGATAGCTAGACAAAATTGAAGACGTATTGATATCAATTCATCGTCATCATCATCACCCACCAGTATGCAAAAGAGTAGCGGATATTACACTACGTGTTTACGTTCAATGGTTGAAGTTTTGAAACTATTGTAGTTTATGAAAATATTGGCGCTTTCTAAACCACGCTTTCTAAAGTCACTGGTGTTGACATCAAACGTGAGAAAAGGTATCTACAAGATGAATCAAGTTACACTCTACATCGACATTTAAGGGTTCGTGGTAATCATTATCGAAAAACTAAAGCGTTTTCCCACTGAATCCTTTTTCCACTGAATCCAGTTACACTCTACATCGCAATCTTAGGGTTCGTGGTAATCATTAACGAAAAACTGAAGCCTTTTCCCACTGCATATAATGCAAACAGACCTCTTAACTCTAGATGAGATTCAAAGGCGTCACTCTACACCTTACAAATATTTTCTACTCGTAATCAGGGTCTATAGTCTCTATGCATATGCTATTCCATTGCGGACAAAGAGAGGTGTTGAAGTTGCCCAGTCTATAGAAAGATTCGTGAACAAGATTACTACTACTACTACTAACAACTCACCGCAGCACCAAGCCACCTGAGGACATCGCAGCTACGCTTGCTCCTCCTCCATCATGATCTATTCAAAGCCTCCCTTTTTACATCCACCCACGAAGTTCCCATTTCCTTTAAATATTTCTTTATGACGTCCATTCACCACAGACGAGGACGACCTGCTTTTGTTTAACCCTAGACGGTTGGCCGAAAAGAAGAATCTTTGGCAATCTGTCATCCTTCATCCGCAAAACGTGCCCTAGCCACCTCAGCCTTTCTTTCATTATAGCCCTAGAGAGCGGTATTGAACCACATTTTTTGAATAGCCTATTGTCTGAAATACTGTCAGTCAGCCGGGTACCCAGAACAATCCTTAAGCAATTTCTCTGGAAAATATCTAGCAAACCTTCATCCGCTTTTCGGAGCATCCATGCTTCAGAGCCATATTTGACCACTGTCATCACTGTAGCTTCTAATATTCTAATCTTGGTTTGCAGACTTATCTTCCTATTCTTCCAAAAATTTTTTAACTATGAAAAAACGCCCTGAGCCCTGGCTATTCTACTTTTAACATCTACACTGCTCAAACCATCTTTACTAATGATATTACCAAGGTAAGTGAAACTGCCCACCTGATCAATCTTTTCATTACCCAATTTCAACTTTTTATCTTCACTTATTCCTAGCCTTAGTGCCTTAGTCTTCTTAACATTAAGTCTCAAAACTATTCTAGCACCATAAACTCGCAAAACCTCTAAAACTTCATTCATTTTACTCACACTTTCATCTAGGATGCTTAAATCATCAGGATAATCTAAGTCCAGGAGACTTCTTCCTCCCCATTTGATTCCGTGGTCTCCCATTGTCTTTCCTGTGCTCCTTAAGACAAACTCCATCAAAATAATCCATATAAAGAGGGATAGAATACAACCCTGATTAACTCTTGATTTAATACAAATTCAGCTGCTAACCTCATTTCATACCTTAACCGCAGCAGTGTTATTCTCGTACATAGCACTAATCACTTTAATGTATTTGTCTGGTATACCAGACAAGGATAAAACCTTTACTAAAGTTCTTCTATCAACAGAATCGAACGCTTGCTCACAATGTATAAAACTGAGGACCAAAGATGTTTGAAAACTCAGGCACTTCTCGACTATTAGCCTAAGACTGAAAATTTGGTCGACACATCCTCTATCTTTCCTAAAACTGCACTAGAAAAATTCAAACGGACCGTGAATTTGTTAATCCCCATGTCGAAATGGCGCTATTGAAACATAATACAATGCTCTTTCATAATAAAAGTCCAATAAAATTTGCATTGGCCGAAAGATTGATAAGAACTTTTGACTTTTAATTTCAAGATGGTGTTTCCTGAAAAATATGCCTGCTTTTATTCATGGTTTAGATAAAATAACGCAAATTTATAATCAACGACCTAATCATTGTCCAATGTTAGTCCTAAGGAGGCTCATCGAGGTGATCATAATATCACTTGACACTTTTCTTAAATAATATTCCAACGAAACGGTTCTGAAGAAAAAATTCAATCCTGGTGATACTGTTGGAAATAATAGAACAACAAATATTTTTGAAAAGAGAAATTACTTATGGTCCATTGAAATTTTTAAAGTGTCAAAAATCTGAATGGATTCTCGATGAATGGATTATCGGTGGTTATTATGACTATGAATTACAAATAAGTAAAAAATAATTGTGAAATATTTATAATTGAAAAGATATGAAAGAGTCGTACACACAAGGGCAAGAAACAGTTGCTTGTTAGTTGGCTAGGATATAAGTTTGATTTTGATCCTTGGGTAGGTGTTGAAGACATAAGCAATGCCCAATGATTTCTATGTGACATTCATTTCCAGTGTACCCGATCCTCTCTATGCTGATTTAAATAAGACAAGTGATTTTCGGACTAAACCCTCCCTTGCCATCAACTTTGAAGGTAGATATGAAGTAGGTCTCATCGATTTTTTTAACTAAGAATTCATATTATATTTTAAGAAAGGAGACCCCTTATGAGACTAAAATAAGTCCCTTTGACTTCGGTGAGTCCCTTTGACTACAGTGGAAACTTTTGACTCTAATGATTACCCTATTACTACCATACCCTATAGGGAATAGAACAATATGCATGAGCTGTGTCGAGTTATCAACAAAAATTGCAAGTCGAAAAAAAGGCTCTTTTACTTTCAACTATTCGACAGAACTAAGGATAATTAATGTTACCAATCAATTTGAGGATGAAAGAATTTTTCTCAGTGGGAATTTACATGAGGTTCTCTGTTTTAAAGATCGTATTGTTAAAGCAGAAAATTTCAGTGGCAAGGAGCATGTTATCTATGCAGACTATGCAGCTAGTTTCTCCTCAGACAATAGTATATTTATTTACAGTTAATTTGTGGAACCGTCAAGAATCGGTGATATAAATGTCCCCCTTCTACGTGTTCTGGAGACAAAAGGTATTGAAAACAACGTTCATCGCTATAATATAAGACATCTCCAGTATGTTTCTGTAAACACTTCGCATTTGGAACTCTGTCAGTTAACACTAAGAAGTGAACTCGGATATCTTTTGGCTTTAACAAAGAGTTTGTGTATCATTACATGTTATTTTCAATCCGTTACTTCAGATTAACAAGAGAAGAAATCCATTTGTTTGTCCTACTTTGATTATTATGTTGGTGCTCTGATTTTTCATCAAGCAGGTCATGGACTGGATTATTACAAGGAGCGTACTACAATTTCTGGCTTTGGTCTTGGCAGTTGGTTTGCTAGGCTATTTCGTTCTGCACCACCCCTTGCCAGAAAATATCTTATACCTGCTGCAACAAATTTTGCTGCCTCAACCCTTCAGGACTGGGGCTCGGGTAAAAATTTGAACGACAGTCTTTTCAAAGAAAATATTAGATCTTTAGCAAGAGCTGTTGGCGAAAAATTAAAATCTTAGCAAAATGGGGAGGGATTAAAAAGGGCGCGTAGTCATATTCACTCATCAGGTTCTACCCAGCTGGGAAGTGAAAGACATCAGCAACGCCTTAGAAGAAAAAGAAGAACGGTAATAAGAAGAAAAAATATTGTTAGATCAAAGAAGGATATATTCTCTTAAGATGACAAATTCCCCCCACAAAGAATCGCATCCATCAATCACCTCGTCATTGAGCCTATTCAATGCTGAGAATGTTGATATCAGTGTCAAAAATGGCTACTATGAACAATTTCATCCTCAGCAACCTCTGTTGGAAAATATACACTTTTAGATATTTTCCTATTAATATTATTTCCTCGATTTATCATCTCCATTTATTGATTTAAATGTTGTGGTGGAGAAAAAGTCAGACAATCAAACTCCCATCGCTACCGATGGTCTATCAAATGAAAACTCTATCCTACACAACTTGTTGAAACAAATTAGATTAACGGAACATTGGCGAGCACTAGCAATAGTTTATCAAACTATGCAAGCTAAATACAATTTATGTTGATGAATTCAAAGTCATACAAGGAGTTGAGAGGACAAACACTGGGTTATGAATATAGATTGAATTTTGATACTGACGGTGATTTAACTGCTGCAGTGACCCAAGAGTATCATTTAGTTGGAAAATTAAATCATGAAATATTTAATATACCTCAATGGTTGCCTCCCATGGTTAAGATTAACATAAAGTTACAACTAGCTCCAGCAAGTTTCATTTTGAGAAAAAACACTTGCTGCAGCGCCTTGAATTGAAGTTATCAAGTATTTTGCAGTAGGATGCATCAAGACATGGCTAATTGAAGAAAATGTCAATATCCCTTCAGCAACTATTCATGTTCGAAAATAACAGGTTATGAGCTATGTTGCATTGGCAATGGAAAAACTGAGAGCCAGTGCTAACAATATCAAACTTCTAGTTCCCCATACAGTCATCAATTAACGTCAGATTGCCACTGGGTATCGTAGTTATTCCAATTCGTTATTTATCAATGGAAAAATCCCCTCAAAACTCGCTTTGGTCTTAGTGAAGATTGCTAGTGCCGTTGGATCCTGCGCCAAATTCCCCGACGATTTTAATGTTTTGGCTTATCTAGCCTTAAACGATAAATAACAGTTCAAATATGGATAAATTCCTTTTAGTAAACAGTGTTTCAGAAACAGTGATAAAGTTTCAGAAAAATGCTAAATATTTCGGTCACATATGCAGTGACCGTCATCACTAGTACTACTGATGACGGTCACGGCATATATGACCGAAATATTTAGTATTTTCGTGAAATTTTATCACTGTTTGTGAAACACTGTCTATTAAAAGGAATTTATCCCTATTTGAACTCTTATTTATCGTCATGGAAAGGCAGTGTGGTCCCCGAAATTTTCTTATCCAGCCTTGTGTGCAAGATGAATTGAATTCCCTTGTACACTTTATCATTTGATAAAAAATCTTACAGAACTCTGTATGAAATGACTATGCAATCCCTAGATCATAACTCACAACTATTTGAAAATGAAATAACCAATTCAATCTTTTCAAAAATGATGGTGAAATTGTTTTGGACTTCTCTGGCACTCAAGATATGAGTATTGTATGAACGAAGAATGTACGTTTAGAGTGCACATTCGCCGACGCTTTGACTAAAAGTATTACGTAATATCACTCAGTCAATTTTAAAATTATTGAGAAATCACTCCCGATGGCATTGTTCTACTCCTTCTCGCATCACGAACACAAATCAAATAATCGGCGTATTTACTATTGATCCATACATGTCCAAATACAAATTTTATTGTGTACCATCGGATTTCCTTGAAAAAATTTCAAGTGTTAACAATACTATTATCATTGTTAATACACATCCACCGAGCATAGACACAGGTCACTGACAAATCATCTTTCGAACAACAAAAAATATAGAATTTTTTCATCCTCTTGGCCTGTGATATAAATTCTGCACCCCGCACATCAAAAACCTTATTGAAAGCAGTGGTAAAACTACTATTCAAAATCCAGAAGAGAGTGCAGGATTTAACGACTAAAAGCTGTGGCTTTCATGCACTACTATATTTCGGTTTCCGATGTCTTGGATATACTTACAACCAGTTTCTCAACATTTACAATAACAATCCTCGTATAAATCACTTCATAGTGGAAAACATACTTTCATACCTGTATAATATTGATTTCAGTACCCTAAAAATAAAATGTTCTAAAAATGAATGTAAAATTGTTTATTAATAAAAATAATGTATATACATAAAAATGACTTTTTATCCTCTTTAGATTTCTTTTTCTACGCATAGGTAGCTGTCAAGAACAACTAATGCTGGTAAATCATCTGAATTCACTGTATATTGATCTTGATGTGCTGCAAAGTTAAGGTCACATTTTATACAGTACAGAGTGACTTCATTCTTATTATATCTCTTTGTATGGTCAATGATACTATTTTAATTCATATTGTAAAATTCACGTATTTCAATTTTCTTTTTTGAAGCTATATCACATATAGTGTTTTCAAATGGTGAATCACATTCAGTAACAGCCAAATAAAGTAGTAGGTTTATAATAATAGCAACCATCTTCACAACGTTGACGTAGAAACCAAATTCTTTTGTTATTCCAACTGTTGAATCGTAGACCTAATTCTTCTTCTCAAAACAATTTAAAACCATGACGATACCAGTCTCTTAGAAATAAACTAAAATCTCGTTTAGGATTCTTTCCTATCATACCAGGATAGGTATTTTCCCACTGACCAAATTTGTCATAGTGACAATTGGAGCTTAGGTACCCTCTAGGGTGAGAGTCACAAATCTCTTCAAGACAATAATTACAGTCTTTAATTTGTATGGTATATTCTCTTTGCAATTTACAGGGGTTGCATAATATACACTTTTCATCATACTTGTCGATAATTGTGCAATTCTCACATGATGACCAGCTGCCCAGTGTGAATTTGCATAGTGGACATGTATAGAACATTTTTTCCAATTTTCACGCTCTCACCACTAATATGAATATGACATACAATCGATAAAACTCGATAAATCCATATAAACTGTTTGAACAGGATCTTATAAATTCTCGATTTATTATTTTCGTGAAAAATTATTTGGACAGGGTCTTTAATTTCTGAGGTAGTGTGTATAAAAGTAAATCCACAATACAATTTTGTTTTGTTTCAATTAATATGCCAGTAAATTATGTAAATGAGTGGTTTGACCACGACATAATTGTTTCATACAATATTCCAAAGGTGGAGAATCATATTTCATTATATCGGTAAGTATTCTTTGAGAAAATATTTTCCTTTGAAAAGATAACTCCAGGAAATCATCATCTAGAACCATACATATTCCATAATCACAAAATTCCGTATAATTTTCTGTTTCTCAAATACATCCGTTTTTCAATCCTAACACTATCACAACCAACTTCAGAATAACTAGTATTTTTTCTACGTCAAGGATATGCGGTAGCGTACAATAAAATATATTTTTGATTCAGAAACATTTTTTTTATATTTATAATTACAACAATAATAATCACTCAATTACTGATTCAACTTATTTTCCTCTATGTATTTCACAATTGTATATAAACTAGCTTGAAGTGTATCTATATGCACTATATCAAGTTTCGCTGCAAAGCATAGCTACTCCGTCGGTTTGGATTTGCTCAATGATATCACATATCCTGCATACATATCATCCCATTCAAGGCTTAGGCAAGACCCTCTTGTATTTTCCACAGCTACGTTTGGTACTGTCGTCTTTGTATCATTGCTGCTACCAGTTCCACTATCAACTTCTAATAGTGTAAACATTGCACTCATTTTTGCTAATATATATCTTGTCAAATAAAAGAGTACAAACTGTTCTCTCTCTGAATTCTATTCTCTAACTAATATGAATTACATTGAAAATCCGTCCTTATATTGAAGCTGACTGCTATAGATTGGTTGCTATGGCCTCATAGCTATGATATCTTGCAAGTACTAATGGTGAATAAATTATGTGCAATCAATATCTATTGACATGGTTTACTCCCTCAGGCTGTAAGTTCTATATTGTATATTATTATAGCCTGAATATAACGTATTCTGGTCGCTTTATACCATCTCATCATGATTTTAATTATACAAATTATACATGATTTAATGTATATCATTTGTAATGTATATCATTTTATACATGATATACAAATTATACATGATTTTAATTATACAAACCCAATCCCTTTGGGTTTATATTATACAAAGGGAAGTAATGGCCCAAACAGTCTCTAATCGCAGAGAAACGGAGAATTTATATACAAAAAACCACATTGTGGTAACTCCATTGGAATTTAAAAAATCTATGGTTTTAAAATCACATGGTGAAAACATTACATTGTGAGTTAGAAAATTTCTTCCGTTTCAACGGCTTCAAATTTCCCCACCCCAGCCAGTCAGGCAAAATCTAACTTTTCGTTATTTTTATTAGCTTAAAACTTCCCACAGAAGGTTTTAAGCGATTCAAGTTTTGAAAAGATGGGGCTATGCATCTATCCAGAAATAAGAAAAAATACAATAGGCTTACAAAAACACATCAGAGACGTAAGCCGTCAAACTAAACCCCTCTTTTACCTTAGAGCTATGGAAAACTCTTTTTTCTTGCTTTAATTTAACATCAGGTGAAAATTTGAGTCATTTTAACAAACCGTGTGGTTTTTTCTATTAGAATGTTAAAAGCACCCAGGCTAATATACTAAAAAACAAAACTAATTTTCCAAGTCTTTGATTTTCTTTGGTATACATTTATAATTACAATTAAGAAGGGCTTATGCCCTTTAATCTTTGATAGAACAATTTAAACGACACACAATGGTCTGTTATGCTATTATAATTGCAGTTGCATTGTTAGGTCACGTTCTTTATTATATTAAAAAAAGAACAAGTTTTTTCAACTGAAAGTAAGGAACACATTAAAACTTAAAACGAAATGAAGTTATTACGTATGTCAGGGGGATTGCCCCCTCCTCAACACCTTGCTATTCACGCTAACGTTTTTGGCACTTTAAAAAAGTTACTTATTGTTCTAGTTAAAGGACCCTTGTGTTTCAGGCGTCGTTTTTAAAGAATTGGGACACTATTTTAACTTTAACGTAAACAGCGAGGTGTTGCGGAGGAGGGGGAAACATCCCTCATACACGTAATAACTTCTGTTCGTTTCAAGTTTTAATGTTGTTCCTTACTTTCAGTTGAAAAGATTTGTTTTGTTTTTTTTAATTTAATTTCTGGCTCAACCTCCATGGAAAAATCCTCCTCCCTACGGAAATATCCTCTGGGCAATTCAATCCTGGTGAAAATTTACCCCGTACAATTATCCTTAACATCTTCACGCGTAAAACTGAGTCGGTAAAGAGAAAGCAAGACATATAAAGAAACTTCGTATAGGAATTTTGCTAAATTCCCCCAGTATAAAATTTCCCCTGAAAATTTCACCCTCTGGAAACTTTCCCCTCCATGGAAAATTCTCCCCGTGCAAAATCTCCCCATCAAAAAGTTCGTCCTCCTCTTCCCCCCCCCCCCCCGAAAAATTTATGCAGACTTCAAACAATGGGCAAATTTTATAACTTAAAGACCTTTCCCTAGGGGCTCTGGGGAGTCAGGTTATCTCCAAAGACACAGTTATCGGACCTTTCCACTATGCTGAATTAAATAGCTACTTCGAAATTTTGATCAGATGAATTTGGAAATATGAGATGATTTTCATATTTGTATGAAAAAAATATATACGTTTCATTAAGTTTAATGTTAGCAATGAAAGATTACGAGCCTGAGAAAATTTGATTATTTTCGAAATTGAGGGGAAACACCCCCTAAAAGTCATAAAATCTTAATAAAATTCTCACCTTCTGATTCAACGTCCCAGCGATGTAAAAGGGTACTGACCCGGAACCGAAGGACCGACTTTAGCATGATGGCATGATCACAAAAAACCCAATTATAAATGATCTTCTTCAAATATGAATTTATCTCCTAAAAAAGTTCGTTGCATGCTAGTTCTCGGCAAATTTCGCTTAGAGATTGTTGACTATTTTTCTTACAACTAATCTCTGTTAGAAGAAATGGCTATTGCTTATTTTGCTATGTAACATAGCACTTTTTAATTTCACTGTTTTATTTTTTTTAGGGTGGAAGATATACTTCAAGACTAATAGTCACCATAATAGCAAACATCATTGGAGCCACAGTTCCAATTGGTTGGCATCTCTCAGTCATCAATGCTCCACAGCATTTAAGTGTTTTCCCTTTCTTATCAAGGAATCCGGATTTCCATATGAATCATGTTTGAAATTATCCAATATACGCGAACCCCGACCCGTACATTAATATTCTGTTATCATCGAACAGTAATCACGCTCTCATTCAATGGTCTCCAACAGAGACATGCACAAGAATCCATTTTTGTGGTAGTGCAGTATCTTTTTTTGGAGAGAAAAAGATTAAAAAGGAAGCCAAGAGCCTTAGCTCTCCGGCATAGAGCATTTGTTTGATATCGATTGTTTGGTTCGTGCTGACCGTCTTATGTTGTATTTTTTTTTTTTTTTTAGAATAATAAATCTTATCTAAAAAATAGGCAAATTGTGTAGAATACATAAAATATTCTTAGAAAAGTATAAGATCTCAAGGTTTTCGGAGGAAGGAGGTGTAGTGGGGTATTAGCAAACTCGAGCTTGATCCATTATTATTTTTTTTAGGAGGGGAAGGTAATGAATTTGTTTGGAGCAATAGCCCCTTTCTCCCTGTAGATACACTCATGAAAACAATCTAAAGTAGCATGACACGAAAAGGGGTTAGTGGCTTTAAGCTCTTGTTCTGTTATTTGCTTTATTTCAGTATTCGCTGGAAGACTAGAAATAGATTATGGAATACAAGCCTTAATGCTTCAAAAAACACGTAGCAGGAATTTTATTTGCTATGAAACATGCGTTCATTAAGGTCAAAGTTTCTATAGTACTTTATAGGTCTCACTTATGTTGTGACCTAGCGATCGATTTTGATAAAAATCTGAAAGGTGTTTCCAGAGCCGTTCCTAGGGTTGCTGGTGGCCGGGAAAAAACTATTTACAGCCCCCTCCCGACTCAAATATAAGCAAAAAAAATCCAAATTAAAGTGAAAATTTTGATCAAAGGGGGCAACCTCCAGCTGCGATACCCGGGGCCACTGACCTGGTTTCCCCCCTACCCTTTAAAAAGCTCTAGGTGTTTCTGGATGAAGCGGATAAATAGTTCAAAACGTGAAATCAGCTCTCGTTTTCTTGAAGTTTCAGTACTTCTCAAAGACTTGTAATTATTTGCTATTGCTATTCCTTAGTAATTTTTTATTCAGATCAGTATCTCATAGACAAAACACACTGAAACGCATTGCAATGTTTACATATTTTTTTTAAATCTTTGTTCTTACATCATTTTAGTGCTGATGTGCTCATCCTCAGACATTTTGTAGTATGTTTAATGCAGAAATTGTTTGCTCTTTCAAAACACTCTTCAAGCAGAATGACTCGTTGTTTTACATTGCGTTTTAATTTGTCTTCTTATCCTAGCTGCTCAACAGAAAACAGATAACTAAATAAATTCTTTACCAGTGACTTTTACAACTTGGTGATTGCATTAATATTTTTCAACTCCATATGTTTGAAAGCTTACTTCGTTAAAATTGTCGCGATATCCATATCTGTTAATTAAATAATGCTGTTGTCACTGTGATTTATCACACTGAGTAATGTGGTTTATCATATTATCACAAGTGTGATTTATCATAAGTCGGTAGTTTTTCATCAGACAAATTTTAGAGAATAAAATAATAGATAATGAATATACCTTTATTTTTTTTTCTGTAAATAAATGCACACATATTAACTAGCAAAAGAGCCAAGGGGCCATAGTAAAAAGTGCAAAAAATAATAGTATCAAATAACTAAATTTAAACCGATCGAAATAAATAACAAAAGCGTTAAAATTTTAGTTTTGTCACAAATACATGGATTTAAAAGTTTTTGCCTCTATATGAGTCATTCCTTTTTAAACAAAACTAACTTTTATTTGATTCCTGTTGCTTTATTCCTAGAAGTTCGTAAAGACCTTAAATTCTTCCGACAGTATACTATCTTCTAAATCGACTTATTTTGGCATGAGAGGTAGTGGGTTTCTTTGGTTTAAATATTAAAAGTCTAGTACAATAATCTCTGTTGATCTGATCTTTTTACCACCTTCAAAAGCTGAGCATGGCGTCCCTCAAGGGTGAATTCTAGGGCCCGTATGTTTCTTATTTATGCAAATGACTGATTTTTCACTGTTAGAAATGAAAACCCTTGTATTGTTGTTGTCTATGTCGTTGTAAATTTTCCCGTGTCCATAACCATGGTTTGCTTCCTTGGAATTCCCTTACTGCTATTGACGGCGATAGCACCCCTACTACTCCAAAACGACTGAGAGTGGCTGCCCTCTCCTTAATCCTCGGTCTTTACGCTAAAATCTTAAAGTTCTTTACAAATATTTATCTTTCAAATTCAACGGCTCTTATGTTTCAGGAGTCGTTCCTAAGGAATGGGGACAAAAGTCAAACTTTAGCGGAAAATGGGAGGGATGAGGAAGGTGTAGTACCCATCATATACGGAGTAATTCTTCATAAAAACTATTTCAAGGCCACCATTCTGGCTGAATGATTTTTTTTCCAATCTTCACTAAAATAATTTTAAGAAAAATTCTTTTCTCTAATTTGTCACGCAGTATGTCCGAATTATTCTTTGAGCAGAGCTTAAAGAAGAATCCGAGTCAGTAGCAACTGAAACTCTAAAAAAAGAAGTTTGAAAACCACATGCTCATCAAGAGGTTCCAATTTTTATCTTAATTTCAAATGCGGAAAAATAAACACGTTTAAAGGTACTCATAGTCTATTAGTTTAAGAAAATTTTGCAGCATTTTAGGAAAGAGGGAAACAACCCCCAAAATGGAAAAGATCTTCGTGAAAATTACATCGTCGAATTCATTGATTTGAGAACCTCAATAAGCAACCAATTGTCGGTTCTTGGCCATTTTGTATCAACACGCTGCCACATTTACGACTTTTCGTCTCTAAAACACGAATGCAGTCATAAAAAACAAATAATTGTAGCATAAATTATTTGCAAGCCTCGTTTGGCGGATCTTACTGGTTTTAGACTTCAGTATTTAATTTTTAGTGTTACATAGGTCCACACTTACTATTAGTGAAGGGGGAAGGCTTTGGAATCTAAATATGGATTTTAAGGCCACGAATTTCTAAGCGAGAGAGAGAGAGAGAGAGAGAGAGAGAGAGAGAGAG
>JAQQPU010005950.1:0-10028 GCA_029168905.1 Artemia sp. Kazakhstan ARC1039 | reverse complement strand
CTCTTTACGCTAAAGTTGGACTTTTTGTCAGAATTCTATAAGAAAGATTGCTCAAATACAAGGGCTGTCGAATTTCAATGAGAAGTGTTTTTAAAGAAGCTTAAGATTTGAGCATAAAGAGTGATGGTCAAGAAAGGGTTAGCCATCTCATACAATTTTTTTCAGTAGAAAAATTCAAACAATTTAATTCAAGTTTAAAGTTTGCAGTTAATTCCGACAAAACAAGCAATGTTACTATCAATGGATGAATGAATCCTAAAACGTGTAGAAATTAAAAATAGCAATCAAGTCAAACTTAAAACGAACATGGATTACCACAGACAGAAAAACAGTTGCTGCCCTTTAAACCTTATGAGGGCGACAACGTAATTTAACTTAACTGAAAACATGAGATTTTTTAAACATCTGTTTTTTTAAATTAAAACTTTCAAAACTATAAAAAAATGCTGATATTTCGAGGAATCAGTATCGTTATATAGTGAACAATTAATCTACTTTCATTACTTAAATCGACTTCATGTCCCTTTATTTATGTATGTCTTTATGATTTATTTATGTCGCAGGTAAAAGCAGAAAAGAGTTATCTCCTTGTTTTTCAGTTAATTGGTTGATCATTATTTCAGGAAATTTTCATTTGAGATTTGTGTTCTTTCCCATGTTATTGGAGCTATACTGTTCACTGTTGCAAAGTTCGCTTCTTCTGTTGAACTGCTCGTTCTCGGACGTCTTTTAGTTGGATTTGGCTCTGGTAAGCTTATTATCCCTGTTTAATTTAATTCAACATATATTTTAGAACTGCAGACTATGCAGGTTTTTTGTGGGTTACATTGAAAGAGCAACAGACGTAACACGCAGAATTGACCTTAGACGAAAAATTAACCTTAATTCCTTGATGGATGACCCGAAAGCAGAAATTGCTCTGCTATTAAAGTGGGAGTAATGGACTAGCATATTTTGTTTGAACTTCAGGTAAAGCCTATTTATTTCGTGATATTTTAACAATGTTTTATTATGTGAGTAGTAAGGCCCCTTTTCATACGAAAGGAGATCTTATAAAGAAACCAGAATATGATATAAACCGAAAGCAGATCGTATAAAGCGACCAAACTGATACACAATAGAGATAAGAATAATACAAATGAGATACCTTTTGATACAATTCATTATGTAGGTCAATGACCCAATTGTGGTGTACGTCCTGTATAGCATAAACTATGATATGGAATATGGAGTATTCATGAAATTTGCATAAAATATGGAGCATACATGAAGTTGAAACTAATAAAGTCGTAGATGCTGCGAAAAGTATTTTAGTATATAAATCCAGAATAATTCTTTGAAATCCAGTACAATCCTTAAAAATCAAGTAGTGAGGTGGTTATGAATCTGAACCAGTAAGACCCCCAAGCATTAAAGACCCTAACAAAAAAGGATCAAAACCACCAGGGAACCCAAACCCCAAAGACCCCAACCATCAAGGACCCAAACCTCCGAGGGCTCCAATACCCCCTCCTCCTACTTTTTAAAAACATAAAATCCCGAGGAAAGGAAGAAAACGAGGACAATTAACAGCCAGTGAAAAAATTGCATAATTATGCAAATATTTCGGTCAAGACCTCTGCTTGACCGTCCTCAGTGCAGTATAAAACCGATAAGTATATAAAAACCAAATCTTAAAATTAAACCACAAAACTAAAATTGAACGACCCTTTCATAGTAACGGTGAAAGGGTAACTGAATAAAAAATACAAGTCTAAATGGCATGTCACAATTTCATTTTACGTAAAGCCCTCTTAAAGGCAAATCGCTTTCTAGTTTGATTATTATCGGAGATCCTATTTGATTCTTGTGCAATCATTTAATTGATGACTGAACATCAAAAATTAATAAGATAAAACACTTTTGCATAGAACAAACTCAAGTATTTGGTAAATTCCAAGTCTTTTTAATTGATTACTGAGTTAATTGATACTGAGTTAATTGATAAGAAATTAATCAAAAAAATAATTTTCCAAAGAACAAATTCAACTACTTGGTAAATTCCAAGTCAATTAATTGATGATTGAGTTTCAAAAATCAATAAAAAAGTACTTTTGTCTAGGACAAATTTAATTACTTGCTAAATTCCAAGTCTTTTAATAGGTGACTAAGTATAAAAAATTATTAAAAAGCACTTTTACATAGAAAAATTCAACTACTTGATAAATTCCATGTCTTTTAATTGATGGCTGAACATCAAAAACTAATAAAAAACACCTTTTCATAGAAAAACTCATCTACTTAGTAAATTGCAAATCTTTTAATTGATGACTGAATATCATACATTAATAATGAAAAAACACTTATAAATAGAACAAACTCAACTACTTGGTAAATTCAAAGTATTTTAATTGGTGACTGAGTATCAAGAATTAATAAAAAAGTATTGTGCATGGAAAAAACTCAACTACTTGATAAATTCCAAGTCTTTTAATTGATGACTGAATATTAAAAAGTAGTAAGAAAAGCACTTTACATAGAACAAACTCCACTACTTGGTAAATTACAAGTCTTTTAATTGATGAGTGAATATCAGAAATTTAAAAAGTACTTTTGCATAGAATAAACTCAGCTAAATGGTAAATTCAAATTCTATTAATTGATTACTGAGTATTAAAAATGAATGAAAAAGCAGTTATGCATAGAACAACCTCAACGACTTGGTAAATTCCTAGTCATTTAATTGATAACTACTTGGTAAATTCAAATTCTTTTAATTGGTGACTGAGTATCAAAAATCAGTAAAAAAAGTACTTTTCTATTGAACAAGCTCCGCTACTAGTTAAATTCCAAGCCTTTTAATATTGAACCAAGATATGAAAAAACATTTCAATTACAACTCCTTGGTAGCGAAATTAACGCATATAAAGACAAATCTTAATTGGACCTAAGGTACATAAATCCAGAAAATGGAAAAAAAACATTTTAGTTTCATCTCCTTGACGAGAAAACTTCCAAATATAAAGAAAAATATTAGAAAACAACAATATTTAGGTACGATTGACCCTAAGACACATGGGTCCACGAGATGAAAAACTAGTGTCAATGATCAACCATATAGTACAGCGGAGTCAGCCACATAAAAAAAACTCTCAGTGAGTTATACATTTAAACTAGTTTAAATGGCGAAACCTTTTCACTACCATATCTGTTGCCATTTTTTCGCCTTTAGTTATAGATGGTAGCACACCCACTCAGACACACAGGCATAATGAGAGAGACATGCAAAAAGTCAGGTTCATTTAGGTTCTTTTAGCGTGGCGTGCTAAAATTAGTGAACCTAAATGAACCTAACTTTTGCAAGTCTATCTTATTAATTTATTAATATTTATTGTTCAGTCATCAATTAAAATGCGTAGAATTTACCAAGTAGCTGAGTTAGTTCTAAGCAAAAGTGTTTTCTTATTAATTTTTATTAATTAGTCGCTAATTAAAAGACTTGGAATTTATCAAGTAGCTGAATTTTTTCTATACTAAGCTCCTTTTTTATTAATTTTTAATACTCAGTCACCTATTAAATGACTTGGAATTTACCAAGTAGTCGAAGTTATTCCACGCAAAGGTACTTTTTCATTAATTTTGGATGTTCAGTCATAGATAATTTCTTAAACCACATTGGCCTGACATCACATAAAGAAAAAAACGAGCAAAAATGGGGTTTTTATAGGCCAAAAGAAAATACTGAAAAAACAAAGCGAATAATTCGAGAGGACAAACACCTCTCTTCTTCAGCACGAAACGAAACGATGTATCCAAGGAAAGTGCCGAAGAGAAAAAAACGACAAAAAACAAACGCAGAAAGTCAATGTCAAAAGAACCAAAAAACCAAAGAAAAAACCAAAAACTTAAAAGATGAATAAAATTCAATAAAAGCCAAAAATTAAAAGAATTAAAACCAAATACCTAACAACCATAATCATTGATGGCAGTTCATATGTTTTTGGATTTTGTGCAAATCACGGATATTGGTGAATAACTCGCTTTTATGGTTGTTAGGTATTTGGTTTTAATTCTTTTAATTTTTGGCTTTTATTGAATTTTATTCATCTTTTAAGTTTTTGGTTTTTTCTTTGGTTCTTTGGTTCTTTTCACATTGACTTTCTGCTTTTGTTTTTTGTTGTTTTTTTTTTCTCTTCGGCACTTTCCTTGGATACATCGTTTCGTTTCGCGCTGAATAAGAGAGGCGTTTGTCCTCTCGAAGTATTCGCTTTGTTTTTTCAGTATTTTCATTTGGCCTATAAAAACCCAATTTTTGCTCGTTTTTCTTTCTTTATATGTCCAGTCATCAATTAAAAGACTTGAAATTTACCAAGTAGCTGAGTTTGTTCTATGAAAAAGTGTTTTCTCATTAATTTTTTATACTCACTCACTAATTAAAAGATTTGAATCTTATCAAGTATCTGAGTTAGTTCTATGCAAAATTCTTTTTTTAATTTTTGATACTCAGTCAATTGATACTCAATCAATTAAAAGACTTGGAATGTAACAAGTACTTGATTTTTTTTCTATGTAAAAGTGCTTTTTTAATTTTTGATAATCAATCATAAATTAAAAGACTTGGAATTTACCATGTTGTTGAGTTTGTTCTATGCAAAAGTGTTTTCTTATTAATTTTTCATAGTCAGTCACCAATTAAAAGACTCGGAATTTACCAAGTAGTTTAATTTCTTCTACGTAAAAGTGTTTTTTCTTATTAATTTATGATGATCAGTCACCAACTTAAAGACTTGGAATTAGCCAACGAGTTGAATTTTTTCTATACTAAAGTACTTTTTTATATTATTTTTTGATACTCAGTCATCAATTGAAAGACTAGGAATTTACCAAGTAGCTGAGTTTGATAAATGCAAAAATGCTATTTGTTAATTTTTGAAACTCAGTCATCAATTAAAAGACTTAGAATTTACCAAGTCTTGATATCAGTCACCAATTGAAAGACTAAGAATTTACCAAATAGTTGAATTTATTCTATACTAAGGTACTTGTTTTTATCAATTTTTGATATTATTTATCAAGCATCTGAGTTTGTTCTATGCAAAAGTCTTTTATTAATTTTGATAGTCAGTCATCAATTAAATGATTTGGAATTTTTTAAGTAGCTGAGTTTTTCTATGCAAAAGCTCTTTTTTATATCTTTTTGATGGTCACTCATCAATTAAAAGACTTAGAATTTACCAAGTAGCTGAGTTTGTTCTATGCAAAAGTGCTTTTTAATAATATTTGATACTCAGTCATCAATTAAAAGACTTGGGATTTACAAAGTAGTTTAATTTTTGTATAAAAAAGTAATTCTTTTATCAGTTTTTGATACTAAATAATCAACTAAAAGACTTGGAATTTGCCAAGTACTTAGTAATTTTTAATCTTATTAATCTTATCCGAACTTATTAACCTTATTAATTTTTTATATTCGGTCATCAATTAAAAGACTTGAAATTTACCAAATAGCTCAGTTTTTTCTATGCAAAAGTTTCTTTTTGTTAACTTTTGATACTCAGTCACTAATTAAAAGACTTGGAATTTATCAAGTAGTTGAGTTTTTACTATGCAAAAGTGTTTCATTGATTTTTGATAGTTAGTCATCAATTAAATGATTTGGAATTTACCATGTAGCTGAGTTTGTTCTACTCAAAAGTTCTTTTTATTAATATTTGATCGTCACTCATCAATTACAAGACTTAGGATTTACGTAGTAGCTGACTTTGTTCTACGCAAAAGTGCTTTTTATTAATTTTTTATAATCAGTCAACATTTAAAAGACTTAGAATTTACCAAGTAGTTGCATTTGTTCTGTGCTAAGGTATTTTTTTATTAATTTTGGATGTCCAGTCATCATTAAAAGACTTGGAATTTACCAAGTAGCTGAATTTGTTCTATGAAAAAGTGTTTTCTTATTAATTTTTGATACTCAGTCACTAATTTAAAGACTTGGATTTTATCAAGTATCTGAGTTAGTTCTATGTAAAAATCTTTTATTAATTTTTGATAGTCAGTCATCAATTAAATAATTTAGAATTTACCAAGTAGCTGAGTTTGTTCTGTGCAAAAGCTCTTTTTTTATTAATTTTTGATGCTCAGTCACCAGATAAAAGACTTGGAATTTATCAAGTAGTTTAGTTTGTTCAATTCAAAAGTGTTTTTTTATTCATTTTTCATAGTCAGTCACCAATTACAAGACTTGGAATTTATCAAGTAGTTGAATTTCTTCTATGTAAAAGTGCTTTTTTAAATTAATTTCTTATGCTCAGTCACCAACTAAAAGAGTTGGAATTTACCAACGAGTTGAATTTCTTCTATATTAAAGTACTTGTTTATATTAATTTTTGATACTCAGTCTTCAATTAAAAACTTGGAATTTACCAAGTAGTTAAATTTCTTCTATGTAAAAGTGCTTTGCTTTATTGTTTTTTAATACCGTACTCAGTCATGAGCTAAAAGATTTGGAATTTGCCAAAGAATTGAATTTCTTCTATGCTGAAGTACTTTATTTATACTATTTTTTTATACTAACTCATCAATTAAAAGACTTGAAATTTACCAAGTAGCTGATCTTGATTAATGCAAAAATGTTTTTTGTTAATTTTTTACACTTGGTCATCAATGAAAAGACTTGAAATTCACCAAGTAGTTTTTTTTTCTATGTAAAAGTGTATTTTTTAATTGTATACCCAGTCACCAATTAAAAGACTTAGAATTTGCCAATTATTTGAATTTATTCTATACTTAGGTATTTCTTTTTTTTAATTTTTTATATTATTTATCAAGTATCTGAGTTTGTTCTATTCAAAAGTCTTTTACAAATTTTGGATAATCAGTCATCAATTAAATAATTTGGAATTTACCAGGTTGTAGAGTTTGTTCTATGCAAAAGCTCTTTTTTTAGTAATTTCTTATACTTAGTCATCAATTAAAAAGACTTGCAGTTTACCAAGTAGCTGAGTTTGATCGATGCAAAAATGATTTTTGTTAATTTTTGATACTCAGTCACCAGTTAAAAGACTTGGAATTTACAAAGTAGTTAAATCTCTTCTATGTAAAAGTGCTTTTTCTATTAATTTTTAATGCTCAGTCACCAACTAAAAGACTTGGAATCTACCAACGAGTTGAATTTCTTCTATGCTAAAGTATTTTTTTTATATTAATTTTTGATACTCAGTCACCACATAAAAGACTTGGAATTTTTCAAAAAGTTGAATTTCTTCTATACTAAATTACTTTTTTTATATTTTTTTTGATACTCAGTCATCAATTAAAAGACTTGTAATTTACCAAGTAGCTGAGTTTGATTAATACTAAAATGCTTTTTGTTAATTTTTGATACTGAGTCACCAATTAAAAGACTTGAAATTTACCAAGTATGGTAAAGCTTTCTAATTTAGTTAATTATTAATTTAGTAAAAATATATAAGATGCAAATACGAAGTTTATAAATACCACTTTTTTATTAAGATACGGAATATATCCTTCCAAGTTTCTGCTTAACGGGAAATTGAGAAATGCCACTGCCTAGCTATTTGCGTCGGTTGGTTAAAGGAAGGTTTGGTTGATAAAAATGTATAAAAGATGCATTTTCTCGGAAGGGAGAGACTGATACTAACTTTATGCCGGACTGACCTCTGGTCTGTTGTTTTTAGAAATACCTTGGATTCTTGTCTTATCATTGTAAGTGTCTATGTATATTATTATATATTATTGTAGTTTCTGAGACTTGTGGTCTACTTGGGACAGCCAGTCCCAGTAGAATATCTATATCTGGAATTATTATATGTTAATTGAATAAAAGTATTGTATTTTAGACAACCTCTCTACGATCTACCTTTAGCCCCTCGAACATACCCAGTCGGTACGCCTCATTAGTCTGGTCATAGCCTAAGGCACGCTACCAAAGTTTAATTACCTTAGGGCCAGAGTTTATCTCCCCTGTAAAGGGAGAATAAAGGCATCTACGACTACACCACTCAAATACCATAAAATACACTTCACAAAACAAGTATTTGAATTTGTTCCATGCAAAAATACTTTTTTATTAATCTTTGATATTCAGTCATTAATTAAAAGACTTGTGATTTAACAAGTAGCTGACTTTGTTTTATGCAAAAGTGCTTTAATAATTTTTGATACTCAGTCAAAAATTAAATGATTGAAATTTACCAAGTAGTTGAATTAGTTCTATGCAAAAGTACTTTTTTGTTAATTTTTGATAGCAAGTCACCAATTAAAAGACTTGGAATTTACTTAGTAGTTCAATTTGTCCTATGCAAAAGTACTTTCTCATTAATTTTTTTTATCAGTCATCAATTAAAAGACTTGGAATTTACCAAGTAGTTGATTTTGTTTTATGCAAAAGTGTTTCTATTAATTTTTAAAGTCAGTAACTAATTAAAAGACTCGGAATTTACCATGTAGTTGAATTTCTTCTATGTAAAATTTCTTTTTTTATTAATTTTTGATGCTCAGTCACGAACTAAAAGACTTATAATTTACCAGCGAGTTGAGTTTTTTCTATACTAAAGTACTTTTTGATATTAATTTTTGATACTCAGTCACCAATTAAAAGATTTGGCATTTACCTAGTAGTTGAATTTGTTCTACGCAAAAGTAATTTCTTATTAATTCTTGATATCAGTCATTAATTAAAAGACATGGAATTGACCTAGTAGTTGAGTTTATTCTATGCAAAAGTGTTTTCTTATTAATTTTTCATGCTCAGTTATCAATTAAAAGACTTAAAATTTACCAAGTAGTTGATCTTGTTCTATTCAAAAGTCTTTTCTTATTGATTTCTAATACTCAGTCATCAATTAAATGACTTGGAATTTACCAAGTAGCTGAGTTTATTCTATGCAAAAGTGTTGTTTATTTTATTTTTAATATTCAGTCACCAATTAAAAGAGCTGGAATTTACCAAGTAGTTGAGTTTGTTCTATGCAAAAGTAGTTTTTATTAATTTTTGATATTCTCTCATCAATTAAAAGACTTTATCAAGTAGTTGAGTTTGTTCTATGTATATTTACTTTTTATTAATTATTGATCCTCAGTCACCAATTAAAACCACTACTACTACTAATAACAACTCCCCCAAGCACCAAGCCGCCTGAGGCCAGCACAGCTACGCACGCTCCTTCTCCACCCCAATTCATTCAAAGCCTCCCTTTTTACACTCGCCCACGCAGTTCCCATTTCTTTTAAATCTTTCTTTATGGCATCCTCCCACACCAGGCGAGGACGATCTCCTTTCCGTTTAGACCTAGACGGTTGGCCGAAAAGAACAATTTTCGGCAATCTGACATTCTACATCCGCACAACGTGCCCTACCCACCTCAAACTTTTTTTTCATTGCAGCCCTAGAGAGCGGTATTGAACCATATTTTTTGTATAGCCTTTTTTTGAAATACGGTCAGTCAGCCGGTTACCCAGAACAGTCAGTAACCAATTTCTCTGGAAAATATCTAGCAAATCTTCATCCGCTTTTTGGAGCGCTCATGGTTCAGAGCAATATTTGACCACTGTCATCACTGTAGCTTCTAATACTCTAATCTTGGTTTGCAGACTTATCTTTCTATTCTTCCAAACTTTTTTTTAACCTTGAAAAAACACCCTGAGCCTTGACTATTTTACTTTTAAATATCTTCACTGTTCCCACCATTTTTACTAATAATACTACCAAGGTAAGTGAAGCTGCCCACCTGATCAATCTTTTCATCACCCAACGTCACCTTTTCAAATAGCGACGAAGACCACACTGCCTTTCCATCATAAACAAATAAGTAAAACAACAGGGAAATTTGTATACAAGACAGTGGAACGCAAGTTTAAATGAATATTTCGACCCTATATCCAAGGGCCGTCCTCAGCAAAACAGACGAAGAGAATAAAAACCCTATAAAAGAAACTTACATTAAAATTCAATCATTAAAACTGTTTTTAAAAAATGTTTTAAATCAGCCCTAATATCATTACTTCAAGGAAGTTCAACCAGGACTGGTACT
>JAQQPU010005949.1:0-37253 GCA_029168905.1 Artemia sp. Kazakhstan ARC1039 | reverse complement strand
AGAAAAAATCCCCCCTGAAAACGTCTGTATACTTCCTAATACCCAATACTATATTTTAACATTGGGTAAAGTTCATAATTTTGAGCCCTCCCCCCGGGGACTTCGGGGGATTAAGCCATCCTAAAGGACATAGTTATTATATTTTCAACCATGCTGAACAAAATGGTTATCTCAAAATTTTGATCAGGTGACTTTGGGAAAAAAATGAGCGTGGGAGGGGGCCTAGTTGCCCTCCATTTTTTTGGTCACTTAGAAAAGGCACTAGAACTTTTAAATTCCGTTCCAAATGAGTCCTCCCACGATATTCTAGGACCACTGGGTCGATACGATCACCCCTGGGAAAAAAACAAAAGAAAACAAAAAAACAAATAAACACGCATCCGTGATCTTTCTTCTGGCAAAAAATGCAAAAATCCACATTTTTGTAGATAGGAGCTTGAAACCTCTACAGTAGGGTTCTCTGATACGGTGAATATGATGCTGTGATTTTCATTAGCGTTTTATAGCTTTTAGGGGGTATTTCCCCCTTTTTTCGAAAATCAGCCAAATTTTCTCAGGCGCGTAACTTTTGATCTCAGGCGCGTAATTGATGAAAATCATATATTTGAATTCAGCATTGACATCTAATTCTTTTGATATATCTATTGGTATCAAAAACCCGTTTTTTAGAGTTTCGGTTATCATTGAGCCGGGTCGCTCCTGACTTACAGTTCGTTACCACGAACTGTTTGATATAACCCGTAATTATCTTTTGCTGTGATTATCGAAGTTCCCTGATTTGATTCATTTCTTACATTTAGTTTCGTCTTATGTTTCTATTATATAATCGAAGTAAATCGGCCCAGGTACTCTGAAGGCCCGATGCATTGTCTCCCCTACGGCGAAAACACTGCAGAAAAGCAAGATACAAATCTAATGCCATGTTTTTTGAAATCATCGAGTCAAAAAACGTTGGGGGCAACGTTTTGACCAGCCATATCACACAACTCTTGAGGATACTGTTTTCCCCCTCCCCCGCTAAAGGGGGAAATCGAACCAGGTCCAGCGATAAAACTACATAACTTCTTTTTTCGATTTGAAAGAGCAGAAAAAGAGCAGACGTGAAATTCGAGCGCACAATAAATCTGCCCCTGAGTTTTAACAATTTCCCCTTTTTCCCATTTTCCCCTGTTTTTTACCCTGTTCCGTTCAGGGGATTTTTTGGGACTTTTGATATGTTGTACAGAATTTTTTTTTCTCTACAAGACGGTGTAAAAATATTTTATATTGCAATTTTGTCCCAGAGTTTCGTAGATTTACTGGACTATTATACAGAATCCTCAAATAAAAAAAAAATTAAAAAAAATTTCAAAACTTTATTTTGTTATTAGTGACTCGATTAAAGTGAGCCTTATAAAGTGAAATAAAACGAAAATACAAATATCTGGAAGATATTTCTTGGGCCAGCAATACTTTGAACTTCAAATTCCTAGGCTAATTGTTGTAAAGCAATAAAAAATTTAAACTTCTGCTTCCTTTCTTATTGGTTTAAGGACACTATCAGGCCTCTGAAAATTCGCGGTTTTAGTTTTCTTAGCTAATTTATCAAATAAAAAAATCTCAAAAAAAGTTTAAAACTTTATTTTGTTATTGGTGACTCGATTAAAGTGAAACTAATAAAAAGAAGTCAAACGAAAAAACAAATATCTGCAAGATACTTCTTGGACCAGCACTACTTTGAACTTCAAATTCTTCGGCTAAATATTATAAAGCAATAAAAATTTAAACTTCTGCTTCCTTTCTTATAGGTTTCAAGACACTATTAGTGATCTGATAGTTTCTTGGTTTTAGTTTTCGCAGCTAATTTTTCCCGTATTTATGTTCAAATATTTGTGTCCATTTTCCAAAATTAAAATATCTCCATATATAAAAATATGAAAAAAATCCTTATATAAAATATAGAGAAATATTATCTGTGTAAATCTATACGATAAAGCGAATGTAATATTTTGTATTTTTTTTTCCATAATGAGTTGGAATTCGAGAAAGATTCCCTTGTGCATTTTCAACTACTGATCGTATTTAAAGAAGCTTATCTTCAGATGAGACTTGACATCAAGGGTGCATTCAGAGAACGGTCAGGGAAGCGACGAACTCCCAGCAGAACTGAAAGTCATGTTAGGTGAGAAGACAGGAAAATGTAAACTACACCCCTTTAAAAACGTCCAAAAACAAAACTCGCGGCGGCACTTGCCTCGGCCCCAGGAATATTCCTTAGCGGCTCTATTGCAAGTCAAGATTGGGCACACAATTTTTTTTCTTTATCTTTAGCAAAGAGTACGAGAAACTTGTAAGAGTGAAAACTGGTGCTATTGTTTTTTTTTTATCTTTTTTTTTTTATCTTTAGCAAACAGTACGAGAAACTTATAAGAGTGGAAACTGGTGCTATTGTTTTTTTTTATCTTTTATTTTTTTTTTATCTTTAGCAAACAGTACGAGAAGCTTATGAGAGTGGAAACTGGTGCTATTGTTTTTTTTATCTTTTATTTATTTTTTTATTTAGCAAAGAGTACGAAAAACTTATAAGAGTGGAAACTGGTGCTATAGGTTTTTTTTATCTTTTTTTTTATATTTAGCAAAGAGTACGAAAAACTTATAAAAGTGGAAACTGGTGCTATTGTTTTTTTATCTTTTTTTTTTTTTTTTTTTTTTTATCTTTAGCAAACAGTACGAGAAGCTTATAAGAGTGGAAACTGGTGCTATTTTTTTATCTTTTATTTATTTATTTTTTTATTTAGCAAAGAGTACGAAAAACTTATAAGAGTGGAAACTGGTGCTATTGTTTTTTTTATCTTTAGCAAAATACGAAAAACTTATAAGAGTGGAAACTGGTGCTGTTGTTTTTTTTTTATCTTTTTTTTTATCTTTAGCAAAGAGTACGAGAAACTTATAAGAGTTAAAACTGGTGCTATTTTTTTTATCTTTAATTTTTTTTTCTTTTTATCTTTAGCAAAGAGTACGAAAAACTTATAAGAGGGGAAACTGGTGCTACTGTTGCTGGTGCTATAGAAATGAAACCTCACCAACGCATTTAATATTTGGTGAACTTTTTTTGCCTAAACTTAAGCAGTTTTATGTTTGCAGGTACTTTATTATTCATGGGAGGGTAAAGATAGTAGAATTATTATCCCAGTTGACCTACCATCTTTGAGTCGACTAGTTTACTTAACCTGCCAGGATTTTCCGAGCAGTTTACTTTATGCAGACAGGATTCTGACTTTAGATAAATCTTTAAATTAAAAATACTGATTAACTATCACTTGCAGAGATATTTCAGTTTTATTCCTATTGCATTCTAGGGTGATCATGTCAAACTCCCAGCTTTGTTTGAAATATTGCACTTTTTATTGACAACGCCAGGCACAACGCTGTAAGGGGTAAAAATGTTTTTTCACATAAGTTCCAATTTTTGTAAAATTTCTATTCCCTTTGATATTTAAAGACATCAATCATATCCATAGTTTTATGTAGCAAATGCATCCACTTTACTCTACTACTAGTTTGGACAAAATTATTTATCGTTTTTATATTTGTCTTATATTTATCTTTTATGAGTGATTTCTTTTTATTATCTTTTATTAATATTAATCTTTTATAAGCTATTTATCTTTAAATATCTGAATAAAAACAGTATCCCAAAAATCTTAAAAAAACACATTTTTTCCTTCTACGATGCAATGAAAATGTTAGATTCACCCCTTTAATTAAACATTAAAATTTTGGATGCAAAAATACTTTACCGTTAATGCAAAGTCTAGTTTAACCGTAGCCTAACTAGCGTTATGACTGTTGTCGGTAACGAATCAAGTCCAATTGGGTCCAAACCGTATTTATTTTTTCTTCAAAGCCAGAAAAAAAAACATTAAAAAAATGCCAAAATTGCACAGTATTATGACTATTTATGATTATTTCAGATGACTTAGGACAATTTCTAATGATTTAAACATTCCATTAAACCACAAATGCAAACTTTTCTACATTCAACAACTTTATAATAACAAAAAAAAATCGGGTATTTATGTAAGGTATTCAACTATTTAAAAACTATGTCAGGTATTCAACTTTTAACTCGCTATATTTATTCAGTTACATTCCAATGTTTATTTACTTAAAGCTGTCAATTTAATTTTATAATTAGTTTTCAACTATAGGCTATTGATCTGAGTGCTCTATTGTCTAAAATCAATTTCTATTCTGAAAAAAAATTGTGAAAAAATTCTTTAAGGCTGCAGAATTTACTGCTCCAGTTAAACACTCTCCTAAAGAATTTCGACTCTAGAATTGCCCTTCTCCAAGGTGACGGATTTCTTTGGAAAAAAAGTAAAATCGAATCCAACTTTTAATTTAGTTGATTACTCTTGGGAAATCTCTGTTACAATAGTGCTCTTTTCCAAAAGCTCACACTATGCAACAAATAAGAACATGGAAATCCTATTGGAACGAAAAGAATTCAAAAAAATTAAATCAGGAATTAAGACTTCTTTTTGAAAAAAAAAAACACTACAGTGAGATTATCGATGAAAAGCAGGGATATCGATGGATATAGAAAGATTAATCGGGGGTAAAAAAAAGAAAGTATCTCTGTTGAGAAATGATTGAGGTAAAATAACACCTGTTTGAATAAAATGAAATGTCAACAGAAAATGTAATTTGGAATATGATTCATCAAGCTAGATGCTCGTGGTAAGTTTAAGGATTTACTAGTGTTTTGAAAAGTGTCCCCATTATTAAAAGTAACTAAGACTATTTAAAAAGCGCTAAAAAAAAAAAGCGCCAGTAGAAACAACTATTAGCACATTAGAAAAATATTGTACAATAACACAGCAGAGCGTTGATGCAGCGTTGCCCCTAGTGGTGTATTTAAGGAAATTTCAATATTTTATTTTATAATGGGTATCTCAATATCTTGATCTGATGCCATTTGAACTTTCAGGTGTACTAATTAACATGAAGGGTGTCAACTATAGCCCTCAAACATGACATTATATTGTTTTTAACTTGGGAAAAAAAAACTTTTTTTTCTAAAAGGTTTTGATTTTGAAGTGGCTGAACTGAGTGAGAGTTAGCCGTTTAGATTTGAATAGTGCGTGGGTCAAATAACTGGGGGCTTGAAGTGTTTGGGATTCATTTTTTTTGGTGGATCAAAGTGTATGATTTTGTGTTACGGTGGTTTTGGGGTGTGAGGGTTGAGTTGCATGGAGTTTCAGCTATTCGGGGGTGAATTGTTTGAGGCTTGAGTTTTGTGGGATTCAGTTGTGTGGCTTGAGTGTGAGGCTAATTAAAGTTATTGAGAAATAAATCTATAAAATTAAATTTCCACTGGAATAGTCTGTGATGTTTCCAAATGAAAGAACAAAAATAAAACATAAGAGAGGTTCATTTGTTTCTGATGATATCATATTGATAGGCATATCTTGTATCTTATGGATTAGGCTAATATAACTGAAGCCTTGATGTTCAAACGGCCTTTTTTAATCCTTGATGTGCATCATTCTTGCTTCTTTTAATGCTCCACAACCTAAAGACTTTATTCCTGTCCTAACTTAAGATTTACTCCCAATTTCCACTTCTCATTATAATTAGAGATTCATCTAAGACTGTTTAGATAAAAAAAGAAAATGCTCTGAGGTATTGTCCTAATTATTAAAAGAGATTTTCTTAGCAAAGCAATTATTTTTAGAAATGACTTTTTAAGACACATATTCTCTTAAACCGTCCATTAGTCTAGTAAATCATGGTAGGCTTAAGTTCTCACGGTTGCAATACTTATTGCATACGCCTTGTTTGGTATCGTGTTTTTGGCTTTTTCGTTCTTTTATATAGAAAAAATAGCCCCTGTTAATAAGTAGACAACTTTATAACATTTTATGCTCCCAAATAATGTATGAATCTGTCATAAGTAAAGATTTAAACAAATTAGCTTGGGTGGCCTTAGGTGGCTTGGTTTTGTAATGAGTTATGAGTAGTAGTAACAGTAGCATAACATGTGTACTTTATGGCATCAATGTTCATTTCAATGGATGCTTCTTGGATACCACATCATAGTAGGCCTACAGTTACATTGCAGAGGCAGCCTGTTTGACAAAGATACAGACAAGCTATAACGATTATCTCTAAAATGAAAATACATCCTCTGTGTTTTCGACATATTTGAAGTGTTGATGGCCAAAAACGCAATAGCGGATTATCAGCGTTGGGTGCGGTAAAACCCCGAATTATTTAACAGCGAAATGTCCCTTTTTCTTTTTGCAGAATTCTTAAATGTGATTATATCTGGCTATTTCTATTTGCACAGTTATGTAGGAGTAATCGTCTCACAGGTGTTGTATCTTTGTAGTTATGATTACCCTTTTTTGTTGCTTTTCTGCAGTGGATTCATTTTGAGCCAAACATTTTAGGTGTCTGCCATTATCATGGTTGCAGTGGTAGCTGCAACCTAGTAAAGAGCGAACAAGAGCCCATAGTGACCAAAAGTTAAAAGACGTACTAATAAAAAAGCTACTTAGTGGAAAAAAATAGGAATCTGAAACTGATTCAGGAATGGTTAACATTATTTCGATTCGTCCTAAAAGTAAAAGTTTACTGAGAAAAGATATTTATGGTTATTTTGAAAAAAGGTTTAAACCCCTCAAAATTAGCTTCACATCAAAATGAAAATCGTACCATTGGAATCAGCATGGTCAAAAACCTTGCAAATAGAAATTACAATCCCCCTCCTTGAGCAACATGGAAAGTCACTTTTTTGCCTGGTCTGTCTCCTTTATTTTTTCTCTTTTTTTAGCAGGGCTAGAAGGTGACCAGAGCATGGTAGAGATATGTGTAGTAGCTTATTCGAAAGGAAATTAAATTTTTTATTGTCCTTTCTATGTTACCCAAAAAGATTGGAGTGAAACCAACCCCAAACTCCATGCTTACCCCTTCCCCTAAAGTCATCCAATCAAAATTTCGAGATAGCCAAAATAGTTCAAAGGTCCAATATCTATGGCTTCGGTGATGATAGGACCCTCCATAGTCCCTGGGGAAAGGGCTGTACGATGTTTCGGTATCGGACGTATTGATATCACGCGTATCGGTATAGGCGTATTGTTATTGGGCGTTTTGGTATCGCCTGTATCTTAGAAAGATTTTTAGTAACTCATATAAAAGATATTGCTCATATATACGTCCTTCCTATAAATTCCACAACCAGCAAGTTCCAAATGGCACTAAAAACGGCATTTTTGGTGCCTTGTCTCAAGTGGAAAAGCTGGGGATACTGGGACAAATTTTCTCAAATCAAGTGAAAATGTCAGTGAGAAATGAAAAATAAGCCTTTTAGTACCATAAGTGCAAAGAATTACTAAAGAAAACTGGCCCATTTCTGTAAATTATGAAGGTTTGTCTTAGTTTTGACAAGATTTCTGAATAAACTAAATTTCATCTGGGGGGGGACTGGGGTATAGAGGGGGGTAAACTGAGTTCTGGAGGGAGAAAACTGGGGTCTTGAGGGTGTAATTAGTAGAGTGATAAGTACCATTTTGCTTGACTCCATAGGAATTACCATGCTATTTGCTTGCCTTATGTTCCCTTGGTACCTTTCCAAGCAACGTGATTAAACACGTTTTGGAACTACATGCTATTTGCTTGCCTTATGTTCCCTTGGTACCTTTCCAAGCAACGTGATTAAACACGTTTTGAAACTACATGCTATTTGCTAACCTTATTGTTAACTTGGTACCTTTCCAAGCAACGTGATTAAACACGTTTTAAAACTACATGCTATTTGCTTGCCTTATGTTCCTCGCCATGCTATTTGCAGAGACCTCTAGTGACAAAAAAAACATGTCTATAGCAACTTCGTTCATCATGATAGTGTATAAGGTTTGAAACCTACGCCTGAGGCAGTTAAGTTTGACGTGCACATTGCAAAAAGCGACCAATCCTTTACCTATAAAGTGGTCAAACACATTTTGAGAGTATAATTGAGATTGTATAACACAACCAGACTGGTTTTTGAGTCAACACCTATTTTTTAGGGCCAATCAGAGAAAGCGGAGGTTACTCCATATACGATAGCTTGATTAGTAATTGGATTCAAATAAAAGGAGTGATTTTCATTCGCCCTTGAGATTTTGTATATAGCTGACATGCGTTATGATTAAAGTTTCATGAAGTTCTAAGACACCATGGATAAAGCATCTGATATTATTGATTTGGAAGCTTTGGCTACAGCGATTTATAATGTGAGTTCAGTTTAGTAAATTTTCGTAGTTTATTTCCAAATAAGACCATGTTTTTTGTATTTCTTTAAAATATGAGCTAATAAAGGTTTTTGTCCGTAAACTCTAGTTTTTTGTAAGAAAATTATGGAAAATACAATTCTCTGGTTCAAATGTGAAATTTAAGTCCAGTTTTGGATCAAAAAATAAACGATTTCCGTAAAAATCTGAGGTAATAAGGGTTTTTGACCGTAAACTCGTTTTTTGTAAGAAGATTATGGAAAATACAATACTCTGGTTCAAATGTGAAACTTAGGTCCATTTTTGGATCGAAAAATAAACTGTTTCCGTAAAATCTGAGCTAATTAGGGTTTTTGACCGTACACTCTAGTTTTTTGTATGAACAATTCGTTGGCTCATAGGTGAATTTTAAGTCCAGTTTTCGATCGAAAAATAAACTATTTCTGTAAAATCTCAACTAATAAAGGTTTTTGGCTGTAAACTCTAGTTTTTGTGTTTCCTTAAAATACGAGCTAATAAAGGTTTTTGTCCGTAAACCCTAGTTTTTTGTAAGAAAATTATGGAAAATACAATTCTCTGGTTCAAATGTGAAACTTAAGTCCAGTTTTGGATCGAAAAATAAACTATTTCCTAAAATCTGAGCTAATAAGGGTTTTTGACCGTAAACTCTAGTTTTTTGTAAGAAAATTATGGAAAATACAATAATCTGGTTCAAATGTGAAACTTAAGTCCATTTTTGGATCGAAAAATAGACTATATACGTAAAATCTGAGCTAATAAGGGTTTCTGACCGTACACTCTAGTTTTTTGTAAGAAAATTATGGAAAATACAATACTTTGGTTCAAATGTGAAACTTAAGTCCATTTTTGGATCGAAAAATAAACTATCTCCGTAAAATCTGAGCTAATAAGGGTTGTTGACCGTAAACTCTAGTTTTTGTATGAACAATTCGTTTGCTTATAGGTGAATTTTAAGTCCAGTTTTCGATCGAAAAATAAACTATTTCCGTAAAATCTGAACTAATAAAGGTTTTTGGCCGTAAACTCTAGTTTCTGTATTTCCTTAAAATACGAGCCAATAAAGGTTTTTGTCCGTAAACTCTAGATTTTTGTAAGAAAATTATGGAAAATACAATTCTCTGGTTCAAATGTGAAACTTAAGTCCAGTTTTGGATCGAAAAATAAACTATTTTCGTAAAATCTGAGCTAATAAGGGTTTTTGACCGTAAACTCTAGTTTTATTTAAGAAAATTATGGAAAATACAATTTGTTGGCTCACAGGTGAAACTTAAGTCCAGTTTTGGATCCAAAAATAAACTATTGCCGTAAAATCTGAGCTAATAAGGGTTTTTGACCGTAAACTCTAGTTTTATGTAAGAAAATTATGGAAAATACAATTCGTTGGCTCATAGGTGAAACTTAAGTCCAGTTTTGGATCGAAAAATAAACAATTTCCGTAGAATCTGAACTAATAAAGGTTTTTGGCCGTAAACTCTAGTTTTTGTGTTACCTTAAAATATGAGCTGATAAAGGTTTTTGTCCGTAAACTCTAGTTTTTTGTAAGAAAATTATGGAAAATACAATTCGTTGGCTCATAGATGAAACTTAAGTCCAGTTTTGGATCTAAATATAAACTATTTCCGTAGAATCTGAACTAATAAAGGTTTTTTGCCGTAAACTCTTGTTTTTGTGATTCCTTTAAATATGAGCTAATCAAGGCTTTTGTCCGTAAACTCTAGTTTTTTGTAAGAAAATTATGGAAAATACAATTCTCTGGTTCAAATGTGAAATTTAAGTCCAATTTTGGATAAAAAAATAAACTATTTCAGTAAAATCGGAGCTAATAAGGGTTTTTGACCGTAAACTCTAGTTTTTTGTAAGAAAATTATGGAAAATATAATTATCTGGTTCAAATGTGAAACTTAAGTCCAGTTTTGGATCGAAAAATAAACTATTTCCTTACAATCGGAGCTAATAAGGGTTTTTGACCGTAAACTCTAGTTTTTTGTAAGAAAATTTTGGAAAATACAATTCTCGGGTTCAAATGTGAAACTTTAGTCCATTTTTGGATTGAAAAATAAACTATTTCCGTAAAATCTGAGCTAATAAAGGTTATTGACCGTAAACTCTAGTTTTATGTAAGAAAATTATGGAAAATACAATTCGTTGGCTCATAGGTGAAACTTAAGTCCAGTTTGGATCGAAAAATAAACTATTTTCATAGAATCTTAACTTAACTAATACAGGTTTTTGGCCGTAAACTCTAGTTTTTGTGTATCCTTAAAATATGAGCTAATAAAGGTTTTTGTCCGTAAACTCTAGTTTCTTGTAAGAAAATTATGGAAAATACATTTCTCTGGTTCAAATGTGAAACTTAAGTCCAGTTTTGGATATTACTAAAGATGAGGACAGATGGTTCTAATTCAATATTTTTTTCATAAAGAATAAACTATTTTTTTAAACTTCCGAATTATTCAACTTTATTTTTTAATTTTTTTTATTTTGTACGTATCTTAAGATGACAAAATATGCTTACGGCTCTAACAATTGTACTCTATGCTTGCTCAGAAACACGATGTGGCTTTCCCACTGATATTCTATGTCCGGTTATCGACATTATCTAGTCTATTGCATGCATTAAATCAGTATTTTTTACGCAGCGGAACGATAAACACATAAGTCTTATCTGCAAAAACTGAAGATGGAGCATTTTAATAAAGTGTGTTCACATGAAAATGCTATTGTAGCATTGAATGCCGACAAGGAAAAGTATTTAAACTATAAAACAAGTACAAGTGGTAGCAGTATTGCAAATGCATGCTTGTATTTTCATGACAGTAAGGAATTAAATTTCTTTGGAGTACCGAAAAAATTCAACTCTTATGTTGGTGGATATGCGAGATTGAGATCTCCAGACATGATTGCACTCAAAGAGAATGCCAACATAAAAATAATCGTTGATGATAGACAACAACTCCTTGCTACTGTTGCAGGTAACACATTACCTACTGATACATCCAATCGTCAGCTTTCGGGTATTAGTATTCAACGGAAGGTCAAAAAAAGAAAGGCCTACTCTTCTAATAATATCATACACCATATCTTGTCTACATGCCGGAACTGTTACCTGTGTAAAAATAATGTGATAATAGACAGTAAAATTGCCATAAAAATAAAAAGGGCATTGGCAAAAAATATCACTATGGAATATAGAGATGAATCGATGACAAACAAAGCACAAGCCAACGTTACTGCCATTGATCAAACAGTCAATGAACCAAATAATACCAAAGACGAAAAGCATATTTAGTCTGTCAATGACACGCCAGTAAAACTTGTGTATGACTCAAAATGGAATAATGATTATTCTACTGATTACGAACTAAGAGGAGACAATAGCTACAATATCAAGAGAGAACATGGTGAACTATTTTATGGAACAGATTCAAAATATCCAAAGTTGATCATTGATATTCATAATGTATCATACTATATTTTTTTATTAATATTCTACATAGCATTGTTTCATTAAAATATATTATGCATTACATTGTTATGTGTTCATTATTTTTAGAGTATGCTAGCATATCAAACGTTTAGAATGTCTATTAAAACATCCGAGATGTAAGAAAAGGAATTTGCATACATCTATTGTCCGACACATGGGATAACATTGACAAAATCTAGGTATCAGAATGAATAAATTCTTTATCAACATCAGTTGTTTGATATGTCATTATGAAAAAATTGTAAGTAAGTAAGTAAGTAACAAACTTTTTCTTGAATTCACCTCTTGGATACACAATACAGAAATTTAATTCAGGAAATTATGAAAAAAAATTGAACAAATTCTTTATTAACATTCATTACTGATTGAAGTCGCTTCCTAGACAGATAATACGGCAATTTCACAAAATCCATGTATAAGAGTAATTAAATTCTATATCAACATCCATTTCTCGGATACATAGGAACAAGTTGACAAAATCTAAGTGTTAGAGTGAATAATTTTTTTTTATCAACATCTTTTGTCAGATACATCGGATAAAATTGACAGAGTCTAAGTGTCAGAGTGAATAAATTTGTTTGTCCTTTGTCAGATACATCTAATAAAATTGACAAAATCTAAATTTCAGAATGAATAAGTGCTTTAACAACATCCTTTATCGGATATGTCGGATAAAATTGACAAAAACTAAGTGTCAGAGTGACTAAATTCTATATCAACATCCTTTTCTCGGATACATAGGATAAAATTGACAGAATCTAAGTGTCAGAGTAAATAAATTTTCTTATCAACATCCGTTGTCAGATACATCAAATAAAATTGACAAAATCTAAATTTCAGAATGAGTAAATTCATTATCAACATCCTTTGTCAGATATGTCGGATAAAATTGACAGAATCTAAGTATCAGAGTGAAAATTTTTTTTTTATCAACATCCTTTGCCAGATACATCGAATAAAATTGATAAAATATAAGTGTCAGAGTGAATAATTTTTTTTTTGTCAACATTCTTTGACAGATACATCAAATAGAATTGACAAAATCTAAATTTCAGAATGAATAAATGCTTTAACAACATCCTTTATTGGATACGTCGGATAAAATTGACAAAATCTAAGTATCAGAGTGAATAAATTCTATATCAACATCCTTTTCTCGGATATATAGGATAAAATTGACAAATTCTAAGTGTTAGAGTGAATAATTTTTTTTTTATCAACATCCTTTACCAGATACATCGGATAAAATTGACAAAATCTAAGTATCAGAGTGAATAAATTCAGTATCAACATCCTTTGTCGGATATGCGGGATAAAATTGACAAAATCTAAGTATCAGAGTAAATAATTTTTTTTATCAATATCCTTTGCCAGATACATCGAATAAAATTGGTAAAATATAAGTGTCAGAGTGAACAAGTTTTTTTTATCAACATCCTTTGTTAGATACATCAAATAAAAATTGACAAAATCTAAATATCACAATGAATAAATGCTTTAACAACATCCTTTATCGGATATCTCGGATAAAATTGACAAAATCTAAGTATCAGAGTGATAAAATTCTACATCAACGTCCTTTTCTCGGATACATCGATTAAAATTAACAAAATCTAAGTGTTAGAGTGAATATTTTTTATCAACATCCTTTGCTAGTTACATCGGATAAAATTGACAAAATCTAAGTGTCAGAGTGGATAAATTCATTATCAAAATCCTTTGTCGGATATGTCGGAAAAAATTGATAAAGTCTAAGTATCAGAGTGATTAAATTCCATATCAACATCATTTTCATTCCTTTTTTAGATACATCGGATAAAATTGACAAAATCTAAGTATCAGAGTGAATATATGCTTTATCAATACCCCTTAAATGCATTATCAACATCACATGTCAGTTACATCGGATAAAATTGACAAAATCTAAGTACCAGGAAGAATAAATTCGTTTTCAAAGTTTTTATCGGATACATCAGATAACTGTCATAAAATCCAAGTTCTATTCATTTGACTTCATGCGGCCTTATGTTGAATTTAGGTTAGACCGGTTATAGATGGCAGTACACCCGCTCAGACACACAGTCATAGTGATAGAGATATTTAAAGAGTTGAGTTAATTTAGGTTCACTTAGAGTGGCCAGAGATGCATTGGAATAAGCAAATACCCGCCCACACACACAGGCAAAAAGAGTGAGAGAGATAAAAACACATACAAATACGTAGATTTAGACAAAAAAACGAGAAAGACATGGAGTGTACAGCACGACGGCGCATACATATTGAGAGAGACATGCAAAGTCGACATAGCTTTATTTTATTTTTTAAGGTTAATTTAGACTAGGTTACGTGCGCGCACTTCATATCCGAAAAGGATGTTGGTAATGAATTTATTCACTCTGACACTTACATTCTGTGAATTTTATCCGATGTAACTGGCAAAGGATGTTGATAAAAAAAATTATTCACTCAAACACTTAGATTCTGTCAATTTTAATCTATGTATCCGAGAAAAGGATGTTGATGTAGAATTTAATCGCTCTGATACTTATATTTTATCAATTTTATCCGAGATATCCGATAACGGATGTTGTAAAAGTATTTATTCATTCTGATACTTAGATTTGGTCAATTCTTATTCGATGTATCTGACAAAGGATGTTGATAAAAAAACTTATTCACTCTGACACTTATATTTTATCAAGTTTATTCGATGTATCTGGCAAAGGATATTGATAAAAAAAATTATTCACTCTGATACTTAGATTTTGTCAATTTTATCTATGTATCTGGCAAAGGATGTTGATAAAAAAATTTATTCACTCTAACACTTATATTTTATCAATTTTATCCGATGCATCTGACAAAAGATGTTGATAAAAAAATTTATTCACTCTAACACTTAGATTTTGTCAACTTTTTCCTATGAATCCGAGAAATGGATGTTGATATAGAATTTAATTACTCTTATACTTGGATTTTGTGAAATTGCCGTATTGTCTGTCTAGGAAGCGACTTCAATCGATAATGAATGTTAACAAAGAATTTGTTCAATTTTTTTCATAATTTCCTGAATTAAATTTCTGTATTGTGTATCCAAGAGGTGAAATTCAAGAAAGACTTTGTTACTTACTTACTTACTTACTTACAATTTTTTCATAATGACATATCCAACAACGGATGTTGATAAAGAATTTATTCATTCTGATATTATATTCATTCTGATATTTATTCATTATGATATTAGTAGAAGTGTAGGCCTTTCTTTTTTTGGCCTTCCGTAGAATACTAATACCCAACAGCTGACGATTGGATGTATCAGTAGGTAATGTGTTACCTGCAACGGTAGCAAGGACTTGTCCTCTATCATCAACGATTATTTTTGTCTTGGCATTCTCTTTGAGTGCAATCATCTCTGGAGATCCCAATTTCGCATATCCACCAACATATGAGTTGAATTTTTTGGTACTCCAAAGAAATTTAAGTCCTTAGTGTTATGACAATGCATGCATACATTTCCAATAGTGCTACCACTTGTACTTGTTTCATAGTTTAAATACTTCTCCTTGTCGGCAATCAATGCTACAATAACATTTTCATGTGAACACACTTTATTAAAATGCTCCATCTTCACTTTTTTAAAGATAAGACTTATGTGTTTATCGTCCCACTGCATTAAAAATACTGATTTAATGCATGCAATAGACTAGGTAGTGTCGAAAACCGGACATAGACTACCAATGGGAAAGCCACATTGTGCTTCTGAGCAAGCATAGAGTACAATTGCTAGAGCCGTGAGCATATTTTGTCATTTTAAGACACGTAAAAAAATAAATAAAAAAAATAAATAAAGTTGAATAATTTCGAAGTTTAAAAAAATAGTTTGTTTTTTATGAAAAAATATTCAATTAGAACCATCAGTCCTCATCATTAGGAGTATCCAAAACTGGACTTTAGTTTCACATTTGAACCAGAGAATTGTATTTTCCATAATTTTCTTACAAAAAACTAGAGTTTATGGACAAAATCTTTATTAGCTCTTATTTTAAGGAAACACAAAAACTAGAGTTTACGGCCAAAAACCTTTATTAGTTCAGATTCTACGGAAATAGTTTATTTTTCGATCCAAAATTGGACTTAAGTTTCACCTATGAGCCAACGAATTGTATTTTCCATAATTTTCTTACAAAAAACTAGAGTTTACGGTCAAAAACCCTTATTACCTTAGATTTTAAGGAAAAAGTTTACTTTTTGATCCAAAAATGGACTTAAGTTTCACAGTTGAACCAGGGAATTGTATTTTCCATAATTTTCTTACAAAAAAAAGAGTTTACGGTCAAAAACCCTTACTAGCTCAAATTTTACGGAAATAGTTTTTTTTATCCAAAACTGGACTTAAATTTAACATTTGAACCAGAGAATTGTATTTTCCATAATTTTCTTACAAAAAACTAGAGTTTACGGACAAAAGCCTTTATTAGCTCATATTTTAAGGAAACACAAAAACTAGAGTTTACGGCCAAAAACCTTTATTAGTTCAGATTCAACAGAAATAGTTTATTTTTCGATACAAAACTGGACTTAAGTTTCATCTATGAGCCAACGAATTGTATTTTCCATAATTTTCTTACAAAAAACTAGAGTTTACGGACAAAAACCTTTATTAGCTCATATTTGAAAGAAACACAAAACCTAGAGTTTACGGCCAAAAACCTTTATTAGTTCATATTCTACGGAAATAGTTTATTCTTCGATCCAAAACTGGACTTAAGTTTCACCCATGATCCAAGGAATTGTATTTTCCATAGTTTTCTTACATAAAACTAGAGTTTACGGTCAAAAACCCTTATTAGCTCAGATTTTACGGAAATAGTTTATTTTTCGATCCAAAACTGGACTTAAGTTTCACCTATGAGTCAACGAAAAGTATTTTCCATAATTTTCTTACAAAAACATAGAGTTTACGGTCAAAAACCCTTATTAGTTCAGATTTTCCGGAAATAGTTTATTTTACGATCCAAAACTGGACTTAAGTTTCACATTTGAACCAGAGAATTGTATTTTCCATAATTTTCTTACAAAAAACTAGAGTTTACGGACAAAAACCTTTATTAGCTCATATTTCAAGGAAACACAAAAACAAGAGTTTACGGCCAAAAACCTTTATTAGTTCAGATTCTTTGGAAACAATTTATTTTTCGATCAAAAACTGGACTTAAGTTTCACCTATGAGCCAACGAATTGTATTTTCCATAATTGTCTTACAAAATACTAGAGTTTATGGTCAAAACCCCTTATTAGCTCAGATTTTACGGAAATAGTTTATTTTTCGATCCAAAAAATGGACTTAAGTTTCACATTTGAACCAAAAAATTGTATTTTCCATAATTTTCTTACAAAAAACTATAGTTTACGGTCAAAAACCCTTATTAGCTCAGATTTTTCCGAAAATAGTTCATTTTTGATCCAAAACTGGACTTAAATTTCATATTTGAACCAGAGAATTGTATTTTCCATAATTTTCTTACAAAAAACTAGAGTTTACGGACAAAAACCTTTATTACTTCATATTTTAAAGAAACACAAAAAACATGATTTTACTTGGAAATAATCTTCGAAAATATGCTAAACTGAACTCACATTATAAATCGCTGTAGCCAAAGCTTCCAAGTCAATAATATCAGATGCTTTATCCATTGTGTCTTATAACTTTATGAAACTTTAATCATAACGCATGTCAGCTATATACAAAATCTCAAGGGCGAATGAAAATCACTCCTTTTATTTGAATCCAATTACTAATCAAGCTATCGTATATGGAGTAACCTCCGCTCTCTCTGATTGGCCTTAAAAAATGGGCGTTGCTTCAAAAACCAGTCTGGTTGTGTTATACAATCTCAATTATAGGTAAAGGATTGGTCGCTTTTTGTAATGTGCACTGCACTGCCTCAGGCGTAGGTTTCAATCCTTATACACTATCATGATGAACGAAGTTGCTATAGACATGTTTTTTTTATCACTTTGTTTGGAAAGGTACCAAGGAAGTATAGGTGTGAGAGGATATTCACTCTCTTTGAAAAGATGTAGAGGTCTCGGCAAATAGCATGGCGAGGAACATAACGCAAGCAAATAGCATGTAGTTTCAAAACGTATTTAATCACGTTGCTTGGAAAGGTACCAAGGGAACCTAAGGCAAGCAAATAGCATGTAGTTTCCAAACGTGTTTAATCACGTTGCTTGGAAAGGTACCAAGGGAACATAAGACAAGCAAATAGCATGGTAATTCCTATGGAGGCAAGCAAAATGGTACTTAGCACTCTACTGTAATTGCCCCCCGTCCAATAAAAAATTACACCCTTGACAAAAAAACACTTTTGGTGTCGCTTCTTAAGTAGATTAATCATAAAACTTTTTGCACAATATAAGTTTTTCAAAAAAGTAAAGAACTCCATTAAACAAAAATAGAATCAAATAATCTACCAGGCATACAAGTACCATAAATAAGTATCAATAAATAAATGAAACCCAAAACAAACAGAAATTAAAATAAGTCAGAATCAAAACGAGCAGAAATTAATCTGTGTAGGGTTCTAAGCCCTATGCTTTCTAAAAGCAAGAATATAATTTGTACTTTACTGAAAAAAATTCAAAGGAAAAAAATTAGCATTGTAAGTTCAATATACAATATGCTGATTTTTATTCCTTAAAATCTTAATTAATTTTTGCTTTCTTAAAGTTATAAAAGTGAAAACATTTAAAAGAATTTGTTACTGACCCCTAGTCAATACCTCGTCAATACCCTAGTCAATTGAACGGCCTTTGTGATTCAGGGATTTGTGATTCCAGCAAAATTCAAACTTTTGCGTAAAGAGAGAGGTATTCAATAGGGGGCGAACCCCCTCATTTACGTAATAATTTCTGTTCGTATTAAATTTTAACGTTGCTCCTTACTTTCTGTTGAAAAAACAAGTATTTTTTTTAATTTCTTAAAGCATGTCCCAGGAAAGTATTTTGTCAAACATTCTTATTCAAAAGGGAATAGACGTCAGGCAGTTCATGGTTTGCAACGACATTCTTAGTAGATCACTAAATCCATGTCAAAATCCTTGGAGGGGAGGAGTAAATTCTGGAGCTAATTTTCCCAAATCAAGTGAAAATGACAGAGAAAACTGAAAAACGAGCCATAAAGTAATAAAAAAGTAAAGTTGTACTCAAGAAAACTGACCTGTTTCAGTGGATGCTGGAATTCTGCAGGCTTATCTTAATTTTGATAAAATTTTTGGAGAAACTAAATTTTAGCTGGGAGGGGGCAAACTGGGGTCTGAGGGAAAACTTTAGTCGGGGAGAGGCAGTTGTCCTCTCTCTCCCATAGGATATTACGCTGATGACCCCAACCCCTTGCAACTTAAGTGGTTGGAGAAGTGTAAGCATGTGGTTCTGGAACCTCTCAAAATTGTATATTAAAAGAAGTATTACTTATTTTTAAATTTACTTATTAAAATTATTTACTTAACAATTCAACCGTAATATAAACTCTATACATAAGAATGTGCATCCAAAGAGGAAGAAAGACAAATGAAAACAGTTCTGTAGGAGATTCAGGTAATTCTTCCTAAAAATTTTGAAATGAAAACAAACTTAGTTTATAATACCATTTATCGTACCTACACAAGAAATGATTTTTTTTTAAATTTCAATTCATTTTTAAGTAATGAATGGGTTTTCTATTTTTGGACGGGTCAAATAACTCCCTAAGCCTAAAGGCGCATTTCTGCTGAGCTAGCAAGATTTCCCACAAGCATTTCAAAATGTAGGCTAAACCTGTCCACTTAGTTAACCTTTTGTGCCGAAGCTACTCGCCTGGAGCTACTTTCTTAAGTGCTACTATTTTTTTTTTTTAATCAAAGAATTAAAGGTCTATTTCTTCTTGTAAAAAATAAGAAAAAATACAAAAGAAGCGACGCTTTTTTCCCCCTTGATTGGAGGTGATTAGAAACTATATAAAAAAAATAATTTTTGAACTGAATTTAGGGAGCAACATTAAAACATAAAGCGAACAGAAATTATTCCGTAAAATAAAAAAGATCATGGCAGTGCTGTTTCTAAACTAAGGTTTAATCAAAAACAACCAGAGATTAATTTAAAAAAAACAAAGTTTTTGAGAGGGAAGTATAGAGCGAAGTTGAAACTCATAACAAACCAAAAAATTATTTCTTCACAGCCTATCTAACATATATGAATGAAACTAGTGCAAATAAATCAACTGGTGATATTTCCCTATGTTTGCAGGATTACAGAAAACTAACGCTTTATTGAAAACACAAAACAATATAGGAGTTTTGGTACGGTAAAAGTAAACAATTTAAGGGCACTTTTATTGGTATAAAAGTAAAGCATTTTTAGATTGTTGCTTTATTTATTTTTTTTTTTTTTGGTTTAATTTGACATCACTTCTTTACAATGAGATCAGTTCAAAGATTGACTGTCTTTTTGGACCTGAAAAGGACATTTCAGGTTTTTTGTTGTTGTTGACAATTTAGAAGTGAAGGAATCTTGTTAGTATTAAGACTACAGACTCACTTAAAAATTTGTATCACAACTTGAAATTCTCCGTTTTATAGAGAGAAATAACTGGATTTCCAGAGTGCATATTATGGTTGATATGTTCTTCATTTCGAGCAATAATAGGTGAGACCAAAATGTTACCTGATACATCAATCCGTTATGCTATTCAATGACTGTAAACTTATTATTTTTATGCCTAAGTTTTAAGAAACTTAGTTGTTGTGAAACTTAGTGGAAACTTAGTTGTGTCCTACCCTAGACGTCCTCGTCTAGAATATCATAGGTTTATTTATTTGCACTAGTTTTATTGATATATGTTAGACCGGCTGTGAAGTAATAATTTTTGTTCGTTTTAAGTTTCAGCTTCACTCCCTCTGAAAAACTTCGTTGTTTTAACTAATTAATTAAAGAACTTTTTCCACAAAATAAGTTTTTCAAAAAAAAATAAATATAGAACTCCATTAAACCAAAATGAACAAGAATAGAATCAAATAATAAACCAAGCATACAACTACCACGAATCAGTATCAATGAATAAAGGAACCCCAAAACAAATAGAAATTAAAATAAATAAAAGAGTCTAACTCAAAACGAGCGGAAATTAATTTGAGTAGGGTTCAAAATTCCTATGTCTTCTAAAGCCAGAACATAATTTGTACTTTGCTGAAAAAATTCAAATGAATTTTCTGAAAAAAATGTGCATTGTCAGTTTAATATACATAAGCTGATATTTATTCGTTAAAATCGTAATTAAATTTTGATTTCTTAAAGCTATAAAATTTGGAAGAATGTTTTCAGCAAATATCAAATTATGTTCTGGTTTTTAGAAAGAATAGGAGTTTTGAAGCCTAAAAATATTAATTTCTGCACGTTTTGAGTTTGACTCATTCATTTATTCTAATTTCTGTTTGTTTTGGGGTTCCTGTTTTGGTTAGGGTTTGGGGTGTTTTTGGGGAAATGGTGCGCGTGAGAGAGGAGTTTTTTGCCCTCAAATCCCTTTCTTCCAGTAAAACGGGCATTAGCCCTTTCAATTTCCAATCTAATGAGCCGTTTTTGAAGTTTCTACGACGACGCTTTCTGTAAGAACCTCATATGCCCCCTGGGCATAACTTACAACCCTTGCCCTGAGGGCTGTGGGGGGAGTGTCATCCTCAAAGACATAATTTCTGGACCTTTCAACTACGTTGAAGAAAATGGCTATCTCAAAAGAGCGAGATGTTAAGGAGGAGCATCCCCCCTCATACAAGTAATAATTTCTGTTCGTTTTAAGTTTTAATGTTGCTCCTTCCTTTCAGTTGAAAAAACTTGTTTTTTTTATCTAATCTTAATAAAAAAATATAGCTTTTTGTTTTATATACTTTTACCAGTTAGATCCTAAAATACCAAGGACATTAAAATGAAATCTGGTCATTAAATGTATTAAGCTGAAACTTACACAACTATATATAGCCTAAAAAATCTAGAAATATTGGGACTTTATTTTCAACGAAAAAAAACTCTATATGTATTCAGAAAGTTTTTGGCAGCAGTGGATGTAAAATTTAAAACAAATAAATGGTTGAAAAACAAGCAAAAAATAAGCTTAAGTAAATGGCAACAAACTGCTTAAGAAGGGGTGGCTTCTGATGAAAGCGTGGTTGTCAATAGGAATCAACAGAATTTTTACGGAGGCCAGGCATTGTTAACTTTAATTAATCAATTGTGCCTACTTTCAGCATGGTAAAGTTGACGAAAAATGCCTAAGAACTCACAATTTGATTAAATAAAAAAAGAAAAATTATAGAAATTGCTGTTTTCAAGTATGAAGAGAATTAAGATTGTTTCAATAGAAGTAGAAATGTTTTATTTTGTTGTCTTTGATATTTTAATGCTTAAGTAAAATGATTAAACTCAAAATGAATGATTAAGTTTAATAACTTAAATTAGGTATTGAGTTAATTTCAAGTTAATTGCTCTTGATTATATATGTTTTACGCTAATTTCTCCAATAATTTTTCTATATTCTAAAATGTCATGTGGCCTTATTTCTACCAACAGGAGATTCATTAGAGCCATTAAAACTTTATTTTCCTCGTTGTCACAGCGTTGGAACACCCGCCGCTGCATGAGAGAAATCTTTAAACTACTTGCCACAGTAGCCCATCTGCAGAAGGTTCTTGAGTTACTTTTTGGGAAGAATCTGCATTTTCAAGATTGGGTAATGGGCTAAGCAAACAGATTAAACAATATTTATTGCAGTTGGGTTGGGATGACGGGTATTTTGAAATTCATGTTAATGTTATTTTAATTATATGTAAGCTCTTGAAATAGTTGACTGTCAGTGCAAACAAATATGTTTAAAAATGCATAGAAAGCATTCAAATTCATGTATTAAAATTCCTAACTAAAATCAGGCATTAGAAACCTGCGCTGATATCTTTTACATCTACAGTCCTTGGACCCAAGGGCATCTAAAGCTGGAATAGTACCTTGGTGTTCAGATACCGTAGGTGAACCAGTGAATAAAACAGAAGGCATAACAATGTTTCTTGCTAATTAGACGTTGCAGCCAGGATACTTTACCAAAATAAAGGATTCATTCTGATGGCTTGAAATTATTCCCTATTGGAGGAGAGGGGGAAGTGGAACAGGAGGTAGGAGGAGTTTAACAAAGATTTCTCTCCTTTTTTCTACCCATAACGTAACATTTTTTGAAGTAATGATACAGCGGTACCCTATACACACTGGGATACTATTATCAACAACTACAATAATCTATTAATTTTTCATGAGCACAGAAGGTACTGTTGCACTAATTGGTACACAGCGCTATAAACTATCCAAGAAATGTAGTCATGGAGACCCGCAAAGCAGGTAATTGCTATCTAAATTGATCGCAAAGTGTGGTTTCTCATTGAATTCACAATATTTAAACCGTTGTTCTTTCGGGGATTAGGGGGGGGTGCCTAGGTTAGGTTTGGTTATGTTACGTATTTAGTATATGCTATGCTTTATTTCCACACCCCTAATTTTCAAAGATATAGCCCAAATTTATTTCTAAACTATTATATATTCATCCTATTTTATTTTGTTTTATTAACATTAACCAAACTTGACTTCTTTCGTGTGTACCATTAAGTGCAACAGTACCGCACAGAAATTAGTAATCACTAGGCCCGATTTAAAAAACCTTAACATTTCTTTCGTTGAAAAGCTAATAAGCTATTGCTCAACTTTAGATCGAAAGAAGTATGACCCAAATACCAAGTAGCAATTTCTAGTTTCACCAGTATTAAAATATACCCCGTCAGAGTTAGAACCAATTTTTAACACTTTGAAAACTTTTCTATTAGGATTGCCTGGTTTTTTATTTTACGAGCAGCTAATCAAAGTGATTCTCCATCTCAACCTTCACATCCTAAGGGATTCTCCGAAATGATTGCCGCTAAAAGCATTCTTTTATCTGCTGTATTTTCCTGAAAGCCAAACCCTACTGCAAGAAAGTATCCAAGAATGTCCATGAGAAAAGGTAACGAGGAAGTCAATTTTGATTTCGTAACAAAGACTAGGAAAGAATTGCTGTCTTTTTTTATCATCTCTGTACCCCCTGATGGGTCCTATTTGATAACTAATGGGAATTTTTTATCTCTTTTGCTCTTTCTTACTGTTATTATTATCAGGCATAATACAACAGGGTTTTTAAATGATTTTGTTGGTTGTAGGCTACTCAGCAATTATAACTTTACCTAGGTCGGTGTGTTTATGCTTTGGTGTTTTTTTTTAGGTTTCAAATCAATAAAAATTTCTTACAAATGACAGTTTGTTAAAATTACGCATTTTTTAATCGAGATTTTTGACCTTTGCAGCTGATACTAATACAGCTCAAAATTTTAAAAATCCTGTTTAATTTTTGTTGTGTTTTGTATCACAGTAACTATCTGGTTGAAAATTAGCAATTATAAATGCTTCTGGTACATATCCACTGCGTATCTTCTAGATAATACGTGACCCAGTTGTCTAAAATAAAATTTCAACAAGACAAGAAAACACAAAACAACAAGAAACAACAAGAAGACACAACAACACAACAAAACAACACAAACTGGCAATTTTGTTGTGGAAGCCACTGTTTGAGTTTATCCCTTTTTTAGGAGAGGGGGGTGGACGATGGTTTTAGCTTGCCCTAGAACCAGAGGGAAAAGTGTGAGAGCTGAGTTAGGATGTTATAGCCTCTACTTCCGCCATTTTTCTGCTTTCGAGTGAAAAGATCAGTTTAAGCAGACAAGATAACAGGCAACAGTTTAAAACTGAAGTTTCATTAATATGTAAGCTGCTTAAGGCTTTTGGTACTTCCCTCACCTTATGGCCAACACATTTCCTTAAAATCTTAAATAGGAAATTTGCAGCACTAAAAAAGGAACATTTTTCTACGGTTAGGAAGGTACCCTTCTATTTTTACATGCCGTTCCCGTTTGTGAAAATAAAAAGAAGCAAGTTTTTTAGCAGAAAGTAAGGAGCGACATTAAAACTTAAAACGAACAGAAATTATTCTGTATATGCAAGGGGCTGTCCCTTCCTCAACACCTCACTCTTTACGCTAAAGTTTTTTATTGTTTTAAAAAATAAAGTTGTTTGACAGAGTCAAACTTTAGCGTAAAGAGCGAGGCGTTGAGGAGGGGACAACCTCTTTCATATACAGAATAATTTCTGTTCGTTTTAAGTTTTCATGTCGCTCCTTACTTTCAGTTTAGAAAACTTGTTTTTTATTTAATTTCTGAACGTTTTTGAATTAATGGAGCTTTGATTTTGGCTCACCGTGCATGAGTAATTAGAATGACATTTGCATATTAATTTTATTGTTTTGGCTAAATGGCTTTCTCGAAATTTTTTTATGACGTAACTTACGAATTAACTTACGTAACGAACTTCTATATTTGTTTGTTTTTATTATGTATATTAGGGAGTTTACCCCTAGTCAATACCTCGCTCTTTCCGCTAAAGTTCGAACTTTGTTCGAATCACAAACCCCTGAATCACAAAGGCCGGTTAATTAGAATAGATAGCTCTTTTGAAAGTACTAAAAAAAACTTTAGCGTAAAGTGCGAGGTATTGACTAGGGGGCAAACCCCTTCATATACGTAATAATTCCCGTTTGTTTTAATTTTTAATGTTGCTCCTTACTTTCAGTTGAGAAAACTTGCTTTTTTAAGTAATTTCTGATCGTTTTTTAAATGAAAATATGTTGGACAGTCTTGTTTTCAACGGTCTGAAGCAAAAGCCAGGAGTTGACCTTAAAACGACTATGCTCAGTGTCCTTTCGACACGGATGGGTGTTACTGGTATATCTTCTGGTGAATTATCAAGTGTTTTCCGGTTTAGAATGAATGGGCCTCATATCACCAGTGACAAAGTTGCCCCAGATTTAGTGCGATTTGTTAGTAAAGAAGTTGCTCGAAAAGTGTTCTTACAGAAGTCTGAACTAGCTGGGTCTGGAATCTTTGTGTCGGAATCCCTTACAAAGCGACGTCGCGACCTGCTAAATGCCGCAAGGGATCGCTTTGGTGTTAAAAATGTATGGACCGACCGTGGCAACATACTAGTGAAGCTACCTGGTGAACCGTCTGACCAGAAAATAAGATCCCTTGCTGAATGCGTTTGAATTCGTATTTGTGTTGTTTTCTGTCGTTTTTTCTTCTCTGTACAGCTTTGTTGCCTTTTTTCTTTCTCTTTCTGTTTCGTGATTTTTTATTATTATTTTTCATATTATTCTTCTTTATGATTCTTCTTTATTCTCTTATGATTTCTTATTATTATTCGCATAAACTGTTTTGGTCTCCCGTTTATTTTATTCTTGCTTTTCCTTTTCTTTTGAGGGATCCGTTTTGTTTCGTTTTTGGTTTTAGTCTTTCTAAGTCTTTTGGTTTGGTCTCCTATTTTTTATTTCTTACTTTTTTTTTCTTTTTTTTTATTTAGAGAGATATGTTATATGTTTATTTATTTACTTTCGTTGGTTCTTCACTTGATGATTTAATGAGCCGACCTTTTCGTCTAGAAGAAGTTTTATCGGCACCAATAGCAAGAGATGCTGAACCGTGTATGAACCAAGTTAGATTTCAACCGTTAAAAAATAGTGCTTATGTCCAAAGATCGAAGTTAGACCCCGGGGAAGCCGATTCGTTGCGTTTATGTGCCTGGAATTGTCACCTCACTACTGGTTATGAAGATGTGTTGCAATTTCTTTTTGATTCTCAAGGAAAAATTAGTTTTATTGGTATATCTGAAAGTTTTTTTAGTCAGGAACACTCTTTCTCGCTGTATTCTTTTCCAGATTATAATTTGGAGGCTAAAAACCGGACGTCACTTCACAGAGGGGGAATTGCGTGTTTGATTTCAAAGTCATTGACATACCAAGTAAGAAATGATATTGATGTTTGGATAGAGGGTAAGTTTGAAAGTTTTAGTATTGATTTAAATTTGGGTAGTAGTAAATTTTTGATTAGTATTGTGTATAGGCCACCGAGCGCAAGCTGGGAAGATTTTGAGCGTGGATTTGATCAACTTACGCGTGCGGTGTCTCGGACAGGTTTAGATTTTATTTGTATGGGTGATTTTAACTTTGATCTGCTATCGCTGAATGGAGTGAATCTTGATTTTTTTAATTTGATGGTTGCTAATGATCTTTTCCCCTAGCTAATATTCCAACACGGGTTACGAGTCATTCAGCTACTCTCATTGACAATATTTTTGTTGGTTCGAAGTATCTGGATCGTAGTTATGCTGATGTGGTTCTGTACCCTTGTTCTGACCATTTTCCAGTTCTCGGAACGGTACTTTGTGTCCGCATAGAAAGAAATGAAAGAAAAAAAGTGAAGACTCGATCGTTAAAAAAAGAGAACTTACAGAGGTTTGGTGATGAGTTAAGCAGCACTGATCTTAGCGAGATTTTGGAGATAAAAGATGACGCTTCTGGGGCATTTGATTGCATGATGGGGATCATACAGCCAATTTATGACAAGACTTCCCCAGTTAAATTTGTGAAACCGCATAAGGATCAACCCAGGAAGCCTTGGATAACTACAGAAATTCTTGAAGCGTCACATTTAAGAAATCAAGTGTATGTAGATTATTTAAATAGTAGGTGTGTCAAGAAATTGGAAGAGTTTAAAATAATACGCAATAAAGGGAACTCAATGAGAAGGAAAGCTAAAAAAGAATATTTTGCTAACCAACTGAGTTTAAATAAGGATAATGCGAGAGGAACTTGGAAGGTTATAAATGACCTATTGGGAAAGAAGAAAGAAGCTCCACCCAATTCGCTGCTGATTCAAGGAGAAGCAGTGAGTGATGAAACGATTATTACTAATAGATTTGCTGAGTTCTTTTCAAGTATTGGTCAAAATGTGCAGGCGGAAGGGTTAGTGAATTTTAATAATGATTCCTTGGAGGACGAATTTTTGGATGAAAGAGGAATTGGAAATGAAATTGAATTTCAACGGTGTACTGGATATGAAATTCTGAAGGTTGTGAAAACAATCAAATCTAATTCAGCAGGGACAGATGGAATTAATTTGAAGGCTTTTAAATCAGTCATGTGTTATTTAATACCATGTCTCGTCCACATAATCAATCTTTCCCTGGAAACTGGGGTATTCCCCGATGCGCTTAAAAGGGCAAAAGTCATCCCTCTCCATAAAGGTGGGTCTAAACTAGATATCGAAAATTATAGACCTATATCAATCCTTCCCCTGTTTCCAAAAATATTTGAAAAAATTGTGCATAAAAGGCTATATGATTACCTTACGAAAACAGGGATGTTAAGTGAAACTCAGTTCGGCTTTAGGAAAGGTCACTCGACGTCGGACGCCGTGCATTCTCTCTGTGATATTGTAAATAGATGCTTTGAACGTGGTGAAATCCCTTTGACTGTTTTTATTTATTTTAGAAAGGCGTTTGATACAGTGGATTTTAAAATTTTACTCGAACGTTTACAGTCCCTTGGAGTTCGTGGTAATTATCTGAAATGGTTTGATAGTTTTTTAAGTGGAAGATCTATTCAAGTTGTTTTAAATGATGCATTTTCTTCTCCCTATCAAGTGAAGTGTGGTGTACCTCAGGGATCTTTCTTGGGACCACTTCTGTACCTTGTGTATGTTGATTCAATGCGTTTTTACTTACCGGAGTGTTTTATCACGACTTTCGCGGATGATACTGCTTTATCTATGTCTAGTCGAATGATTGATGATCTATTGTTGAAAGTAAATAGGGTTTTAAAGTCATTTTATGTATTTACAAGTTTAAGCCTTTTGTCAGTGAATGTTAAAAAAACTAATTTTATGATTTTTAGGAGAGTTGATAAGCCTCCGAGTGTTGATGGAGAGATATTTTTTAATGGTAAGCCTTTGTCACAGGTGCATGAGGAGTGTTATTTGGGCTTCCAGCTTGATTGTAATTTGTCTTGGAAGCACCATAGTGATCTTGTTGCAGCTAAAGTTGCTAGAGGTCTGGGAATTTTGCGTCGTTTGAAGCATTTTTTACCATTGTCGGTTCTTTTATTATTGTATCATAGTATTGTTGCGCCTTATATGTCTTATGGTTGTGTCATTTGGTCTAGCAATTTTTATGCAAATTTCAAAAGAGTGCAGATTTTACAAAATAAAACAGTACGTCTTCTTGGGAATTATATAGAAAATGTGAATGATACCGCGTCATGTTTTAAAAAATTAAGAGTGCTTAACATCGGTCAGATTCGTGATTACCAAGCTGCTATTTTTGCCTATAGATGTTGGAATGATGTATGTCCTCCAGTTATTACAAATTTTTTTCGCGTAAATAGTTCATTCCACAGGTATGCGACTAGAGAGGCGGAAAATTTTACGGTTGAGTATCGAGACACCACACGTGCAGGTTTCGGGATTCGGTATTTGGCTCCGGCTGTTTGGAATGATATCCCAGTTGGCATTCGGGAAGCTGAACACATTGGGTCGTTTAAAGTAAAAATAAAAAAAACATTTATTGGGAGAGGGGAGGTAATTTATTATTATTGTCATCATTAATGTCTTAATTTTTTTTTTCTTTTCTTCATAGTTTTTGGTATTATTGTTTAAATTGAGAGAGAGTGTTCAAGTTTTTTTTCAGGTCTTTTTTTTTTTTGAGAATTAGAATTTTGAGAGGTTGAGAATTAGAGGATTGCAGCCGTCTTTCATCAGGCTTTTTGAGCCTTCTCCGGGCGGTTGCTTGTATATAGTTTATTTTGTAATTAGTAGTAAATAAAGCAAGTCAAGTCAAGTCAAATAATACTGGAAAATCCGGCGCCCCCTTCATAAAAATGTCCCTTCCCCCATGGAAAAATCCTACATGGTAAGATCCTTTAGGGACCAACAAAATTTTGGAATGATATACACCAGAAAAAGACGTGTAATGAATGACTCTGCTAAAATGTGATCTAAGTCCTGACTCGTTGTAAAAACAGTCTAGCGGCACAAAATGGGCACTTGACCGCTTCGTACCCCCAAACTCCTCCTTCTTAAATTTTTGGCAAAAAGGCAGCCAAGTTGCAACTTTTTGAACCAGAACGATCAAGGATTTTCATTTTATTTAATTGAAAAGCCAAAGTGGTCAATGGTCCCCCCACTCCTCTTACTGTCAACTTTTTGCAGAAAGGTGGGAATATTGCACGTTGTTTGAAGTGGAATCATTGAAAGAAAAATAATTTGTTCGTATGTCTGGAGGATTATCGTGGATCTGTCGTCTCTTGATGATTTTGATATATTCTCCCCCCGTCCACCACACACTATCAAATTTCCCTTCACCCATTCACTAACAAATAGGCCTGCTCCGCATTATTTGAATCAAAATCATAAGATAGATTTCAATTAGTAATATTAGGAAGTGCTTCGGGAGCCAGTGGCCCGTTCAATAAAATGGGTTTGACAAAGGCACAATTCGGGCTCCTAGCCCTGCATTTTGGCACAAATTTTGCCCTTTGAATTCTTAACATCCCTCTACCTCTCGCCATCAGAAATTTAACGGAAAAATAAGTATGAAATACCATATAAGAAGCGGAGTCATAGGAATTTTCGATCCGTATGATCGGGGACACACACTGGAACAATGGCTTATCCAAGATCAATTCCCATCGTAAAATTTTCAGAAGAAAGATAGGCAAGCAGGCATTATTTTACTGATCAGATTGAATTTATGGGGCAAGCTCTGTGTGCCCGTAGGACATGGGAGTGATGATTTTCAGAGGCTTCCATGACCTCCTGTCAACTTGAAGCGTAATAACGAATATTTTGTCAAATTTCCCTAGTTATGGAGCATTCATTTTTTAAATGTCGGGGGAGCAATTCAACTTTTAGAATACAGAGATGGTGAGGAGGTAACCCTTTTTTATAGAGAATAATCTCTGTTTGTTCAATTTTGGAAAAAAAATTCAATAAATTTGAATTTCTTTACATTTGAAATGGAATCTTTTAGTTTCATAACAATTAACAAAATCGGACATAAAACAAACTGACATCATTATTGATAATATCGAGATTTGCGTCTCCTCAAAGCCCTCTCGTCTGATATGCAATTGCCACGTTAATGAATACAAGGTAGGCTACATATTAAGCGGTTCTTTTTGTTTCATAAATAAAAAAAAATCAAAGGATTGGGCACTAGAAATCTTGATTTCGGTTCAATCAAGTCCTCTCCCAATATTCTAGGACCATTGGTTCGATAGGATCAACTCTGGGAATAAACACGCATCCATGGTCTTTCTTCTGCCAAAAAAATACAAATTCCATATTTTTGTACACAGGAGCTTGAAACCTCTATAACAGCATTGTCAGATGTTCTGAATTCTGAACTTCGTATGGAAGGAGTTGTCGTAGAAAAGAAAGGGCTTATTCGATTTGAAATTGAAAGGGCTAGTGCCCTTTTTATTAGTCGAAAGTGATTTGAGGGTGACTAACACCCCTTCCATGCCCACCATTTCCCCAAACATATTCAATCAAAATTTTTAGATAGCTATTTTGTTCAATATAGCTGAAAGATCAGGAAATTTTGTCCTTGAGGATGACATTCCCCCCACAACCCTCAGGGCAAGGGCTGTAAGTCATGCCCTGGGGACATATAAGGTTTTTATAGAAAGTCTTGTCGTAGAAACTACAAGTATGACTCATTCGATTCGAAATTGAAAGAGGTAGTGCCATTTTTAATAGTCGAAAGTGGTTGGAAGGCAACTAACACTCCTTCCATGCCCACTATTTCCCCAAACACATCCAATCAACATTTTGAGATAGGCATTTTTTTCAAAGTAGTTGAAAGGTCCGGAAATTATGTCTTTGACGATGACACTCCCCTCAAAGCCCTCAGGGCAAGAGTTGTAAGTTATGCCTTGGGGGCATATAAGGTTCTTAAAGAAAACGTTGCCGTGAAAACTTCAAGAAGGGCTCATTCGATTGGAAATTTAAAGGGCTAGTGCCTCTCTTGATAGTCGAAACTGATTGGAGGGCAACTAACACACCTTCTAAACCCCCATTTTCCCCACATATATTCAATCAAAATTTTTAGATATCCATTTTGTTCAACATAGTTGAAAGATCAGGAAAATATGTCTTTCAGGACGACACTCCCCCCCAGAGCCCTCAGGAAAAGGTTTGTAAGTTATGCCTTGGGGGCATATAAGGTTTTTATAGAAAGTGTTGTTGTAGAAATTTAAAAAAGGGCTCATTCGATTGGAAATTGAAAGCATTTTTAGTGGTCAAAAGTGATTGGAGGGCAACTAACCCCTCTCACGCCCACCTTTTCCCCAAACACATCCAATAAAAATTTTGAGATAGAATTTTTGTTCAACGTAGTTGAAAGGTCCGAAAATTATGTCTTTGAGGATGAAACTCCTCCCACAGCCCTCAGGGCAAGGGTTGTAAATTATGACCTCGGGGCATACAAGGTTTTTATAGGAAATGTTGTCGTAGAAACTTCAAAAACGGCTCATTCGAATGATTGAGAGGGCTATTGCCCTATTTAATTTTCAAAAGTAATCGGAGGGAGAAAACTCCCCCCCCCCCCACGCCCACCATATCCTACAAACATTCCCGATCAACATTGTGATATGGTTATATTTTTCAACGTAGCTGAAAGGTCTGAAAATTATGTCTTTGAGGATTACAACCCCCCCCCCCCAATAGGCCTCAGGACAAGGGTAGTAAGTTATGCTCTTGGGGGATATAAGGATTTTATAGAAAGTTTTGTCGTAGAAGCTTCAAAAAGGGCTCATTCGATTGGAAATTGAGAAGACTAGTGGCTTTTTTATTAGTCGAAAGTGATCAGAGGGCAAATGACACCCCACGCCCGTCTTTTCCCCAAACACTCTCAATCAAAGTTTTGAGATAGCCATTTTGTTCAGCGTATTTGAAAGGTCCGGAAATTATGTCTTTGAAGATAATAAATACCCCCCCCCCCCCAGCCTTCAGGGCAAGGGTTGTAACTTATGCCCTGGGGGCATATAAGGTTTTTATAGAAAGCGTGGTTCGCATAAACTTCGGAGGGGGCTCAATGGATTGGTAATCAGACGCTCTAGTGCTCTTTTGTAAGAGTCCGGAGGGCATCTCCCACCCCCCAAAAAAAAACACGTCGTATTTCCCCGAAATGCATCTAATACAAATTTTCAGATAGCATTTCTATTCAAAATAGTCTAAGTATCATATAACAAGGATTTTAGGGTTTAAACAAACCCCAGAGACTAGGGGTAAGGGTTGTAAGTTATACCCAGGGGGTATTTAAGGTTTTTATGGAAGGGGTGGTTGTTTAACTTTAAAAGAGGCTCATTTGGTTGAAAATTGAAAGTTCTTGTTTCTTTTTAAGCTTCAAATGTAATGGACGGCATTTAGCCCCACTCCCCTCTCCAACAACCTCTCTTTTCACCAAACGTATCTGATTGAAATTGTGAGATATTTTTTTTTTTCAAAATAGTCCAAAGAACACATAATAATGTCTCTAAAGATGACACAACTCCGCAGAGCCCTGGAGAAAGGGTTGTAAGTTGTTTTATGAGGGCATATAAGGTTTTTGTTGGATGAGCGGTCGTATATACATCAGATGAGGCTTATTTTATTTGAAATTGGAAGTTGTAGTGTCTTATTTAAGAGTCAAAGTGATTTAAGATCAAATAGACTCCGTCCACGCTCAGTATTTATCTTAACACCTCCAATCATAATTTGGAGATACGAATTATTCATCCTAGTTGAAGGATTCGGAAATTATGTATGTGAGGAATACAAACCCCCCTCCCCCCCACTACAGCTCTAAGGGAAAGTGTTGTAAGTTATGCCTTAAGCATATAAGGTTCTTATAAAAAAAAGGGTGGTCGTACATGCTTCAGAAAGGACTGTTTTGATTGGTAATAATAAGTTCTAGTGGCCTTTTTAAGAGTCAAAGTGATCAAAGCGCAGCTACTGCTCCCCCCCCCTTTACATACGCATATACACACACAAACACGTCGTGTTTTACTAAGTTGTATCCAATAGATATTTTTAGACAGTCCTTTTGTTCAAAATAGTCCAAATATTATATAATAAGGCTTTTGAGGTTGACAAAAACTACCAGAGCCTGAGGGCGAGGGTTGTAAGTTGTGCCCCTTGGGTATCTAATGTTCTTATGGAAGAGAAGGTCATACAAGATTTAGAAGTGGCTCATTTAGTTGAAATTGGAAGTTCTGGTTCCTTTTAAAAGTCAATAGTGATGGAGGTCAAGCAGCACCCCCTCCCCCTACCACCAAACTACCCCTCTTTTCACCATATGCCTCTGATTGAAGTTGTACGATGGCAATTTTGTTTAAAATAGTCCAAAGAACATATAATAATGCTTCCAGTGTTGGCATAACCTCCCCCCCCCCCAGAACCCTGGGGCAAGGGCTTTAAGTTTTACCCTGGAGGAATAAAAAGTGTTTATGGAATGGGTCGTCGTATTAAATTCAGAGATGTCTCATTTGATTTTAAATTGGAAGTTATAGTGTCCGTTTTAAGAGTCAAAGTGATTTGAGAGAAACCTCCCCCCACCCAACTCCCATTATACCCCATAACAAATATCCAAAGTTTTGAGACATCAATTTTTTCAGCATTGTTGAAAGGTACAGTAATTATTCGTAGCAATAGTTATAGCAGCAGTAGTAGCATTAGCAACAGTAGCTTACACAAATATCACCTTTTTTTCAACATCCCCTTCAACACATGATTAAATTTTTAACTTAATACCATTAGCCGATCCTGAACCATTGCTGATATAGTGATATGTCCTCTTGACACCCTATATGGGCATAATTTGTTTCGATTTATTTCAATACAACTACAATAGTGTCCAAAATTTTTGCCTTAATACCCTTAGGTTTATTAGTAATAGTAGTAGCACCAGTAGTTATAATAGTAGCAGTAGGAGTACAATTAACAGTAGTAATAGTAATAATAGCAGTAGTTGTAGGAGTAGAAGGATCAGTATTATGATGCAAATATTGTTTTAGTTAGATCAACATTCCCCCACAACAAGCATTGTAAGTTTTAATATCACACACGAAATTGTTCTTAAGATATTGCTGATATGCCATTTTGCCAACCTGCATACATATAGTAGGTTGTCATCGGTGCAACAGAAATGTTCTATTAAAATTTCACCTTCATACCTTCATAGGCTGTGGATTTTGAGCTAGCCAGAAGACACTGTGTTTATTCATTTAATGCTGCTTCTAAGGTTACTGTAACTGACGACACTAATGGCATAAAGTTGAAACTTTTAGGGAACGTTTAGGAGGAGTTTCAATTAAACGAAAAACCTATATACATACAGGTATTAAAAGGGCATACAAGCACTATAGGGCATATAAGGACATAGGCAACGATGCTTTACCATAGCTAGTAATATCAATGATATCTTAAAGGAGCTAATATGATTGAAAATTTAAAGTTCTATTTCCCTCTTAAGAGTCAAAACTGATTGGAGGGCAATCAACCCTCCTCTTTAGCTCATAATTTTCCAGAAACTTCTAATCAAAATTTTAAGATAACCATTTTGTTCAGCATAGCTGAATGATCTAGTAACTATATCTCTAGGATTATTGGGTAGGTCACCTCCCCCCTCTCCACAGTTATGTAATTCGCCCATTATGCTTAAAAACTAAATGTTGCTTTAAAAATTATATCAAAACACGCTGTTTGTATGCTGGTTGCCAATAATAACGACTGAGGGTATTAAGTTCAAATTTTCCGGGCAATTCTATTACTACTTCTGTTCTTAAAATTGTACTAAATCAAAAGAGTGTAATTGTATCCCGGCTGTAAAAGAGCATAGATATTGTATTTTGGGAATGGTATTAACTTTTATTTATCAGGTCAACTAGAGGATACATACGACTAAATTAAACACTACTATTTGTGTCACGATTTTCAAAAGAGTTTATGTTGTTAAAAATTGTTGTTATGTTGTTATGTTATTTTGTAAATTGTGTTAGTAGTAAGGGTGTACACAGTTCTAAATATACATGAAAATATACATTGAAATTGCTGATGATTTGAATGGTACATGAAAATATACATTGGAATTGCGCAAGAAAAACCCATGGCTATGTCATTAAACTTACATGTGCATTTTACTTTACACGTTGTCATTAAACTAATCTGCCTTGGAAACAGTTTGACGTGAGTAGACTAGAACCTTATACTTTGCCAACGCCCCCGTACCAAACAGGTTCTTCTAGTAGTCCTATTCTACAGGTCATCACACTCTTTGCCAAGAGGAACGAGTATAACTTGATTGGTGATTAGGATTTGAATAAAAGGAATGGTTTTCACTACAATTCATATTAGTAAGAGAATTGGATTCAAAGAGAATAGTTTTTATTTGAGAGGATATTAGTGGAGAAAAAAAAAATGAATGGTGCATTTACACTATTGGAGATTAATGATGGAACCGACAGCAGCAGCAGCAACGATATACGAGTACCTAATGTAGCTGTGGAAATAACTGCTGGTTGTAGACTATGTCTTGAATGGGACACTATGTATGCTAGATACGAGATATCATTAAGCAAATTTAAGCAGGAGGAACAGCTGTGTTTTGCTGGAAAAGTAAATATTCTCCATATAAATAAACTTCGGTCAGCATTAGATGTTCTATCGAAATATATTGATGAGAACAAAATGCATCAGTGAATATTATTATTGTAATTATGTTCAATAAAACTGTTTCTAAATCAATGGTATTTTTTCTTTTTTTTCTAAAGTAGACAAGCGTATATTTTTTTTAGAGTACAAAACGAGATTCTGATTAGTCTGAAGTTGGTTGTGAGAGAGTTAGGACTCTAAAAAATGGATAGATTCGAGAAAGATCGAATCATGAGGAATCTAATTCTTATGGAAAAACGTTTGATTCTAGATGATGATTTTCTAGAGTTGTCTATTCAAAGGAAGATATTTTCTCGGGGAATGCTTGTTGATATAATGAAAACTGATTCTCCATCATTAGACTATTGTATGAAGCTTCTACATCGTGGTCCAAATGCATTTACACAATTTATTGATATATTGATCACGACACAGCAAAATGATATTGTGGATATGCTTTTAAACATTAGTTTTTAGAAATTTAGGACTTTTTTTTTCATAAGAAAGATGGTGCTCAAGGATGATTTACTCCTCTCTCTCTCTCTCTATCTCAGACAATTTTTGATGTTGCTAGCTCAGTTTCATTGTGGCAGTGAGAGCGTCAACACATGACAAAATGTTCCATACATGTCCGTTATGTATGTACTCACTGGGCAGTTGGTCATCATGTGAGAATTGCACAATGATTGAGGAGTATGATGAAAAGTGTAGATTATGCAACCCGTGTAAACTGCATAGAGGATATGCTGTACAAATTAAAGGTTGTAATTCCTGTCTTGAAGAGGTGTGTGACTCTCATCCTAGAGG
>JAQQPU010005948.1:24358-44741 GCA_029168905.1 Artemia sp. Kazakhstan ARC1039 | reverse complement strand
AAAGGGCTCATTCGATTTGAAATTCAAAGGGCTAGTACCCTTTTTAATAGTCGAAAGTGATTTGAGGGCAACTACCCCCCCCTCTCACGCCCACCTTTTCCCCAAACACATCCAATAACAATTTTTAGATAACCATTTTATTCAACGTAGTTGAAAGTTTTGGAAATTAGATCTTTAAGGATGACAACCCCTCCCCACACAGCCGTCAGGGCAAGGGTCGTAAGTTATGCCCTGGGGGCATATAAAGTCTTTATTGAAAGCGTTGCCGTAGAAACTTCAAAAGGGCTGATTCAATTGGAAATTGAAAGGGCTAGTGCCTTTTTTAATAGTTGGAAGTGATTGGATAGCGTCTAGCGCCCCTCTCACGCCCACCATTTTCCCAAACACATCCAATCAAAATTTTGAGATATCCATTTTGTTCAACGTAGTTGAAAGTTCTGGAAATTAGGTCTTTAAGGATGATAACCCCCTCAGAGCCCTCAGTGTAAGGTTTGTAAGTTATGCCCTGGGGGTATTATAGTTTATATTGAAAAATGTTATTGAGATTTCAAAAAGTGCTCATTTGATTGGAAATTGAAATTGCTCTTTTTAATAGTCGAGAGTGAGTGGGGAGTAATTAACCCCCCTCTTACGCCCACCATTTCCCCAGAAACATTACAATCAAAGTTTAGAGATAGCCATTTTGTTCAACATTATGTTAAACAAAAAAAAAATTATGTATTTAAGGATGACAAACCCCCGAGAGCCCCAAGGGTAAAGGTTGTAGTTTATGCCCTGGGGGCATATAAGATTTTACAGATTGAGTTGTCGTAAAACTTCAAAAGGGGCTTATTCAATTTGAAATTGAGAAGGCTAGTGCCCTTTGTAATAGTCGAAAGTGATTGGAGCATAACTAACCTCCCTCTCACGCCCACCATTTATCCAAACACATCCAATCAAAATTTTCATATAGTAATTTTGTTCAACGTAGTAGAAAGTTCTGGAAATTAGGTCTTTGAGAATGACCTTAGGGTAAGGGTTGTAATTTATGCCCTGGGGGCGTATAAGGTGTTTATAGAAAGCGTTGTCCTTTCCGAAAGTGCTCATTCGATTGGAAATCGACAGGCCTAGTGCCCTTTTTAATAATCGAAAGTGATTGGAAGGCTTGCCATTTTTATAGTAAAGATCGATGTGGGTATAATGTATTATTTTTTGTTGTTGTTGTTGTTTAGACCAGGGCCCTTCGTATCGAAGGAGTTGGGAACTTCGAAAAGAGCTCATTCGATTGAAAATAGAAAGGGCTAATGCCCTTTTTAATAGTCGAAAGTGATTGGAGGGCAACTAGCCCCCCTTTTACTCCCCCCCCTCCCATTTGCCCATTATGTTTAAAAACTAAATGTTGCCTTAAGATTAAATCAAAATGCACTGTGATACTGCTAATTCCCAATAACGCATCTCAGCAGTATCCGAAGAACGATTGAAGGTATTATGTTCAAACTTTTGGGGCTACTTCTGCACTTAAAATTTAACCAAATCAAAATAGCATAAGTGTATCCAAGCTATCAAAGAAAGTAAACAGATTTTTTTGCGAATGGTATCAAGTTTCCCATTTCAGGTCAACTAGAGGAGGTATGAAACTAAATTAAACAGTACTATCTGTGTCCAGATTTTTAAAAGGGTGTATGTTGTTAAAAATTGCTGAAAATTTTTCTCCAGTCTACAAATAGCCGGCAAAAGTATAAAGTCTTATAAAATGAAAAGATTTAAAGTATCATTTTCTTTTTCCCTGAAAAGACTATGCCAATATAAAACGAACAGAAATTAATTAAAAAAACTTTTTCTACACGATAAGTTCTTCAAAGAAAAGTAAAGAACTCAATTAAACAAAAAAAGAGCAAAAATAAAATCATATAATCTACCAAGCGTGAAACTACCACAAATCAGCATTGATAAATAAATGAAACCCAAAACGAACAGAAATTACAATAAATAACCGAGTCAAACTCAAAACAAGCAGAGATTAACATAAGTTGGGCGCAAAATCCCTATGCCTCCCGAAGGCCAGAACAAAATTTGCACTTTACTGAAAAAATACAAATGAATGTGCATTGTCAGTTTAGTATACATATACTGATATTTAGTAATCAAAATGTTAATATTATTTGATTTATTAAAGTTATAAAAGTAAAAACATTTATATTTTTTCAGTAGAGTGCATATTTTGTTCTGACCTTGGGAAGGCATAATCACTTAAGATCCCACCATAAAGTTCTCTCGGGTTGAACAAAGTTCAACTCGAGAAATTACGAATGGTGAACGCAATTGGCGCTGTAGTCGTGCGTAATTTTGATTTTATCGACAAGTGTGACTATTCATGTGGCACGGGCATAACTTTCGACGATTTTATGTATTTATGTTTAATGGCTTACATTGTGGAATAGTAATGTGAAATCACTTTGTTGGTATCCTTGATTGTGATGATCTAAAATTTTTATGAAATTGGCATTTCAATTCACCACCGGGTCCCATTCTGCAAAGCAAGAGCAACCATGAATGTTCTGGTAGCCGTTCCAAGGACGAGCAAAACCGGAATGTAATTCATCAGACATAAAAATTTGTACATTTTTCATTGTTTACTTCTAGAACAAGAAGGTGAAAGGTGAATGGTTTTGGGAGAAAATAAAATCTTAAACAGAAACTGAAACGACAGTTTCAACTCAAAACGTGCTAAAATATAAAAGTAACTGTTTTTCCTACTACCCTTGAATCAAAATTCTTAAAACTAAAACCGTGGGGGATCATGACATAAATAAAGGCCGTTGAATAGTTTTAAATTAAGTAGTTAATGGATCACACTTTCATTTTTAGTTTTAACAGATATTTATTTTTCAATTTAGCAGGGATACAACTTTTTTTTTCCTTTTTTTGTGTATCTGGAGGTGAAGAAAACCGTTGTTAAAGTATGCTATTTTACTCTTTTTGGCCCTAGGTATCTTTTAGAACAGAAAAGTAAATCTTTTCTTAGTTCATCCTACCCGTTCAATTTTTATTCTGAACATTCTCACTTGTTTCGTAAGACTTCGGGTCGATACCACGCCTGTCTTTCCTTCAAATAAGTAACAGCCTTGGTATCATTTATGTACAATAAATTCCATAGCTGAAAAGATTTTTTTTTTGTGTTCTGAAGGTTTGATCTTCTGAACAGACAAAAATTAAATATGAGGATTGAAAAAAAGGTGAAAAAAGTCATTTTGCAGCGCAGTCTTTAACCATCGTTTTCCAAATAATCTCATAGCTATAAGGTGCAATAGAACTTTCAACTATTAAAGTGAAGCCTTTTGAAGTACCACAGGAAAGAAAAATATGCTTAATTACCGATATTCGTAATAGAATCTTGAATCATGATATTATATGCCATGAATATTCTTTCTAATTCATTCACGAATGATATTTTCACTATCACTATCGGAAATTACTCCTGAATCAAGATTTCGACTGGGTATTTTTTGATTTTCCAGAAATTTTTCATGTTTTCGTGAAATTTTGTAATGTGTTTCCTGCTCTTTGAAAAATCCCCTTTCCCGTTCCTATGCATATTTGTAGCAAGTTTCACGTGATAAAATTCATAGTAAGACTCGATAAAAAAAAGTCTCAAATCAAGTTATGCCATTACATTAGGTCGCACATTAGGTCATTACATGGCCTAATTTACAAAAACGAATTTATACACAAAAGTTGTAATTTTAAGATCTCGCGATTCAATATTTAACATAAACTGAATGGAGAAATTAATTGTAAAATTTTGTCTTTGCAAGTTTAAAAAAAATATAAAATTAAAGAAGAATCAAGTGAATAATTATGCCCTCAATAGGTGTCAAAAACACTCAAAATATAGTTTGAATTGCCGCCTGCCGATCTTTCTGCCATCATGGATTGCTTCCATTCAATAAATTTGGACTTTTTATACCCTTTAAATATAGCCAAGTATATTGTCAAAAACTTCGTTTCATTTTCAAACAGTTCGTGTTAACGAACTGTAAGTAAGGAGCGACCCGGCTCAATAGTAACCAAAACTCTAAAAAAACGGAGTTTTGATACCAATAGATACATCAAAAGAATCAAATTTTAATGCTGATTTCAAATATATAAGTTTCATCAAGTTTAGTCCTAAAAGGGAAATCGACTAAAAATATTTTCTCGACCAGCCGTGACGACAGGTAAACTATCGACGCATAAAATTAACGTTGTATGTAGTAAACAGTCATATGGCTTCGATAGTGGTGTCGTTTGGGATGGGGGAGTGGGATTGTTGCCCCCCCCAATAATTTGGAGGAAAAAACAGATAATTGTTTTAATTAATTTGTGCTCGTTTGTAATATAAAAGGTGCAAAAACAAGAGTCTATTAAACTTCCTAATATGTTTGACATTAATATTTATGCAAATGTACCGCCTTTGAAACCATATCAAGTACATAGGTGAGCCTAGTGAATGGTAAATGTTGGGGTTCCACCCCTGTTTCTTTTCCTTTCAGATAAATGACCTGTTTTCGTTTTCTTAATTACATTTGCTTATAGCATAATTTCAAAAGACAGGTTAAATTCTCGTTAATGAGTTAGAGGCGTCGCAATAAGTAAGCTTTGAAGTAAGTTCTATTTTTGAACTTCCTGGTTTGGAGTCATTGAAAGATAAAGCTAAGAGGTAGAATTTGTTTTGAATGGGGATTGGGTTGATTGGCTGGGCCAAACGAAGGTCCACCCCTATGAACAGTTGTTGTACCTATTATTATTATATTTTTTTAGTCTGCGTTTAGACCCCATTCGGGGAGATATATTTTTGTGATTATTGTGACCCTTTGGAAGAATAAAAGTAAGGTATTTTCTACAAACTGTGTACTAGTTTCCGTAACCCAGGCAGGGTAGGAATAGAGACACGAGGTACCGTCATTATTATATTGACAGGGAGGTTTGTTACCTCCAAGGAGAGAGTTAGAGATTTTCTAGCCCCAACCCAAGGCGGGTACACTTGGCCTTAGAAAGTGGCCATTTAACCACTCGATCGCGTTATCATACCCTGGGACAGGGTATACTGTAAATAGGGTAGTACCAAACCCGATATTTGCAGAACCAATTTGGTAGACGCAGGCACCACATTATAATTTGGGGCCGGGGCTTTCCCCTCCAATAAGTGGTGACACCCGTATATTACCACGCCAGTGTCGTTGTAGCTTACCACTATAATACTGGAGGCGTTGTGGCCTGCCGGTATAACACTGTTAACTAAAAATACCACGAACAGTAAATTTGCGAAAATACTATACTTCCTATTTCACCTCGTTTGCTCAAGTCAAATTTGTTACCCTGATATATAAGATTCTTTACTTCCTTTAATCTGTCAGTGCAAGAATAAATTTTCTTGTTTTAAAACTATCAAAAGTGGATATAAATACACCCTCTACATCTACAAACAGGGAGAAATAGAATCATTGAAGAAAAAGAAGGTAGATACACAGTGAATATAATTTCCCGAATGATTTTTGTAAAAGAAAATAAGACTTGATGATTATTCATACAGATATAGAATATTCATACTATAGCTAGATAGGTCGAACCACTTTTAGTTTGGTCATAGAAGTTGGTAGAGAGGGGGGATTTGCCCCAGGAAACAATCAATTGTTTAAATTTTTACTTCCAATATTTAATTGAAACTCGAATATAGCTCCAAATCCTCTTACTTGTAATTGAATTGCCCATAAGGGGGCAAGGGGAGGGGCGCCAGCCCCCATGGCTGAATGACGGCGTCATATATTTGAATTAATTTAAAAAACATTTTTCACCGAATAAGTTTTCAAAGAAAAGTAAAGAGCTCTATTAAGTCAAAAATGGGCAGAAATAAAGTCAAATAATCTTCCAAGCGTAAAGCTACCACAAATCACTATCAACAATTAAATGCAACTCAAAACGAACAGAAATGATAATAAATAGCCGAGTCAAACTCGAAACGAGCAAACATTAACATTACTAGGGATGACGACCCCCATGCCTTCTCAAGACCAGAACATAAATTAGGCTTTACTGAAAAAAAAGACCGTGGATTGTCAGTTTAATACAGCTATACTGATATTTATTCCTTAAAATAAAAAAGGGTAAACAAAAGTGAGTAAAAAAAAGTTTTTTACTTATTTAAGTGAACAAAAGTGAAACCATTTAAGCATATTTTGTTTTCAGTAAAGCGAAAATTATGTTCTGGTCTTGAGAAGGCACGGGGGTTAATAGCCCTACTAATGTTAGTTTTTGCTCGTTTCGAGTTTGACTCGGCTATTTATTCTAATTTCTGTTCATTTTGAGTTTCAGGTATTTACTTATAGTGATTTGTGGTAGTTTTACGCTTGGATGATTACTAGACTTCATTTCTGCTCATTTTTGGCTTAATGAAGCTCTTTAGTTTTCCTTGAAAAACTTGTTTTGTCGAAAAAGATTCTTTAGATGAATTTCTGTTCCTTTTTTATTGACAAAGTAATTTTCATGAATTTTTTTTTTATCTTTTCGGTTTTTTATAAGAATCTATAGTTTGGCATAATTGTGAGGGTTTGACATGCCCAATATTCCTAAAGAAATAGTTGCTGGACCGTTCTACTATGCTACACAAAATAGTTGTCTCAAAATTTTGACTCGCTGTGTTTGGGAAATAAATTGGCTTGTGAGACGGGCTGATTGCCCTCCAATTTCTCTTTAGTCTTAGAAAGGACCCTAAAACTTTTAATTTTGAACTGAATTAGCTTCTTTAAATGTTTCAATGATATTTCTAGCTACTATAGAGTGGTGCTGCCTATGATATTGCTTATATGCCCTTTTGAAAACCCACATGTATACATTTTTTTCGTTTAATTGGAAAGCCCCTAAACACTTCCTAGAATTTTTACCTTAAGACTCTTGGTATCATTAGTTACAGTAACTGTAGTTGTAGTACTAAAAGTATGCAGATAGTGCCTTCTGGCTAGTTCAAAATCCCCCGCAACTTATTCTTAAAGGTCTAACTCAATAATATAAGTAGTTCTTGAGATATTGCTTTGTCACCTTTTGAAAGTCCACATGCTCATAGTTTGTTTTGATTTAGTTCAATGTCCACCTAATATTCCTTATATTTGTTTACTGAAGTCGTTGTTATATTCTCTTTGGACTATTGGCTACAAAATGGCTATCTCACAATTTCGGTAGAATGTGCTCGGGGAAAATAGTATATAAGGGGGAGGGGGCTATTTTCTCTCCATCAAGCTTGACTCTTAAAATGGAACTAGAACTATGCATTTCAAGTCAAATGAGCCTCCACTAAAGTTCACAGGACCACCTCTTCATATAAACCTTACACCCCCCCCCCCGGGGCACAACTTAAAACCCTTACTCCCATACTCTAGGGGGTTGTGCTAACCTTAAAGACCATGTTATGAGATCTTTGGACTATTTTTAACAAATGGCTTTCTTAAAATTTCTATCGTATGCATTTGGGGAAAATATGACGTGGGGTTGGGGTATAGCTGCCCTCCGATAAATTTGACTCTTTAAAATGGCTCTTCAACTTCCGATTTCCAATCCAATGAGCCCCCTCCGAAGTTTATACTACCACTGTTTCCATAAAAACCTTAAATACCCTCGGGTATTTAAGGTTTTTCGGGTATTTAAGGGGGTTCTCATCCTCAAAGACATAATTTCTGGACTTTTAAACAACGTCAAACAAAACAACTATCTCGAAATCTTGACTGGAAGTGTTTGGGGAAATGATGGGCGTTGGAGGGGGGATGGTTGCCCTTCAGTCACTTTTGACTATTAAAGAGGGTGCTAGCCCCCTCAATTACCAACCGACTGAGCCCTTTTCGAAGTTTCTACGACAACAAATGGCCATCTTAAGTTTTCTATCAGATGCGTTTCGGGAAAATGCAATATGTGTGTGGGGGGGGGGGGGGTATTTGCCTTCTGATCGCTTTGACTCATAAAAAAACACTATAACTAACACTATAGCTTAAAAAAGCACTATAACTGGTTGCCCTCCATGAGCTCTTTTTGAAGTTCCTATGACATTTCTTTCTATAAGAAGCGCCCTGGTCTAAAAACAAAACAATATATTGGGCCCACCTCGCTCTTAACTTTGGCAGCGCTATCGCGCTGCTTATGATACTTTGTCTTGAGATTTCAGTTACTGGAAGTGCCGATTAGACCAGGTAAGCCCCCCTCTAAAATTTAGCCTATGGGTGCCCATGGAAATGCCTAATAAGCATTGATATAACGTCTGAAGTGAAAATTTGAAGAAATGTTGAGAGGAAAGTTGAACTAAATCAAAAACATACTATGTGCACACAGATTGTCAAAACGGGTATCAGCAATATCTTTGTAAAGGCTTACCATATCAAGCCTAAGCTTCCGAGGCATCATAAGGGGAATGTTGACTGTTTCGTAATCTAATCTTAAACTTATAATTATCTTCCTTTAAACTAATCAATCATTATCCTTCCAAAATGTTTTTCTTAAGAATGCTTTTCAAGACTAAAAATAGTCATAAGTCAACCGCATCCATACTGTTTTGATTCCTCAAGATGGAATTATCTCACAAAGAAAAACAGGGAGTGATCTTGAAAGAAATTATAAAAGCCTGGCAGCGTAAGTTCCAGGCTTTCAGTGCCAGTGATCTCACCCATTGCAATATTTAAGGATGGGATATAAGCTCCAAATCATACCAACTCATTCATTTTAGATCCATCAACAAAAATTAGGAAATGATCTTTGTATGTAATTTTATAAAGTTCAGTAAATTTTTTCTGGATAAATTGAATGGGGATAATTTCTTTTGTCCATTTTGAGAAGTTAGTATTTATTATGGGAAAAGTCCAAGTTCTTGGGGGGTTTGGGGCAAAATGAGGACAATATAACTAGCTGTCATGGTAAATTTCATTTCAGTATTAGCAAACTCAGGTTCAATGCCTCTGTACAGGGATGAATTTCTTAACCAGCTATTTAAAGAGTGTGAGCTGTTGGCTTCAATTGCTAATACTATAACAAAATTTGACAGGACAATATTGTTCGGCCTCTTCCCTGAAAGTCAAATCTAAACAAACCTATCTTTTTCGTTTGTCAATTTTAAATTTGCAAATTCACATTCGTTGGCAAATTCACACGTTTGCAAAATTCATATACAATTTCAAAATTACACGATGGAGGAGTTATCGATTAACAAAGTGAAAATGGAAAAAAGAATGAGATAACATAGTCCGGAGAGAGGTTATTTAGCTGAAAATAATAGAGAAGCGTGATAATATTCATCAGTAATTTAACAAGTGCTTCCTAATAAGTAGTATTTATAGATATAATTACGTTTGGGTTTGCTATTTTGACAACTAAATCTTTCATTCAATGCTATTCGTTTGTTAACTGAATGGAGCAGTAGTAGCAGTAATAGTAGCAGCAATAGCATTAATAGTTTTGTATTAGTGGTAGCACTAACAGTAGTAGCAGCAGTATTAATAGAAGTTGTAGCAGGTACATGTTGCCTTCTGGTCATTTGAACACCCCACCTATGATACACCAGGAGTTTCATTTTGATACTTTAAGCCCCTCCAAAAATATTGTTTGTAATAATATCTGTATGCACATAATATGTTTTGATTTAGTTCAACTTTCCCCTCAACGTTTATTCAGATGTTCATTTCAATATCCCCAATCTTGGTGGTATTCGCTACAGAAGCAGCAGTTTCAGAAGCAGGGGGTAATAGTGGTAGTTGTAGTAGTGGTAGCAGTAGTGAAAGAGTATCGTAAAAGTGGTAGTAGTAGCGTGGAAATATTGCCTTTTTGGTCAATTGATCATCTCCCTTATCATTTGGTGAAAGTTCCAAATTAATATACTGAGTCATTCCTAAGTTACGCCCTTTTCACAACCCGTATGAACATCAACGTGTTACGACATAGTTCCACACTCCCCTCAACATTCTCTGAAAGGCTCACCTTTAAGTAAATTAAAGGACAAACATGCCCATATTTGTCAATATTACATATTATGTATAAACAATAAAGAATCGCCTAACTTACAGCCCTTGCCTTGATGACTTTGGAAGGATTGACATCTCCAAAATCATGACTACTGGATTTTTTAACAATGCTGAGCAAAATAGCTATCTCAAAATTTTGATTGGATATGTTTTGGGAAACGATGGACGTAGGGGAAATGGTTGCCCTCCAATCACTTTTGAATCTTAAAAAGAGAGCTAGAACTTCCATTTTCCAAACAAATGAGCACCAAGTGAAGTTTATACGACCACCCATTCCATAAAAGCCTTATATGCTCCCGGGGCATAACTTACAGCCCTTGCCCCTGGGCTCTGGGAGATTGTGTCAACCTTGGAGGCATTGTTATGCGTTTTTTGAACTATTTTGAACAAAATGGCTATCCTACAATGTCAATTAGATTCGTCTGGCGAAAAGAGGGTGTGGGGGGAAGCTATTTGTTCTCCATTACTTTCGACTCGTCAAAGGTAACTAGAACTTTCAATTTCCAATCAAATGAGCCTCCTCAAAAGTTTATACACTTCTATATTACACCTTCACCTTCTATTTATACATTTATACACCTTCTATTACAACCTTATATACCCCTGTGGCATACCCTAAAACTCTTGCCCCCAGGCTCCATGTCAACCCCGAAGGCTTGCCATTTGATCTTTAAGCTATTTTAAACAAAATGGCTATCTCGAAATTTCTGTCGAATACCTTTGGGGAAAAGAAGACGTGCTGAGTGGGTGGTTAGTTACCCTCCGATTGCAATTAACTCTTAAGAAGACCTAGAACATCTGATTTCTGATCGAATGAGCCTCTTCCGAAGTTTATACGACCATCCCTTCCATAAAAACCTTATATGTTAATAATGGACAACTATATGTTAATAATGGGCAACTAGCGTGACTTATAGCCCTTACCCTGAGGGCATTGGTAGGATCGTCATCCCCAAAGACATGATTAATGGACCTTTCAACTATTCTGAACAAAACGGCTATCTCACAATTTTGTTTGGATGTGTTTGGCGAAATGATAGACGAGGGGGCTGATTGCCCTCAAATCACTTCTGACTCTTAAAAACGGCACTAGAACTTTCAATTTCCAATCGAATGCGTCCCTTTCGAAGTTTTTACGACAATTTTTCTATACGAAGTGCCCTGGTCAGAAAAATACATAAATAAATTATACATTGTGCCCACATCGCTCTTTACTTAGGCAGCGCTATTGCATGGCCTATGATACACTAATTATCATACAGAAAGTAAACAAGCAGTTATACTCTCCGAAAACTATTCACTGATGGCAAAAGACTTATAAATACACTTTCTCCGAACTTTTTAAGGCTTTGAAGATGGCTCAAGATAATCCACTAGCTCTTCTTTTGATTGGATGTACACATTTGCATATTGCGTGTCAAGAGCACTTGACTAAGAAGAGCAGTCTCATTGCCCCAGGTCTTTCCTTTTCAAAGGGTAATAAAAACATAGGCGGTTTTGGACGTGAGACAACATATAATATTGGTTTCGCTTATCATCAAATTGGAGTGTTGCTTTTGGCCTTGCATCATTATTGATTAGGACTTAAAAAGGCTAAACTAATATAGTAGCTTTATATAAGAGCTTGAGATTTGGCATTATACTATGTCAAGAAGTATCTAACAATTTTTAAAGGATAAGACGATCGATTTTTGCGACATAACCAGTTTCGTATATAATTTTTTCAAGTTTATTTTTGAAAAAAAGAAAATTAGTTGTTTAAAATGAATTTTTGGAATACCGTAGGTATTCTGCATGTATAAGCTTTATATTGAATCTATAACGGTTATTCTAATTATTCTGTTGTTCTGTTTTGTGTAACAATACTATTAAAATGAAATCAATTTTTGGAAATAAATACAAACCATACAAAAAAAATAATCGAAGTAATAGCTACCATTTCTGAATCAGCTACAAATGGCAATGTTTTCTCACTAGACAATTTTTTTCAAAGCGTTTTTTATTTATTTTTTTTTTTGCTAAGAGAGGTGGCTTGTTCTTTACTAGATTACCCCTAATGGAATAACCATGATATATATGTATTGAATAACACTGAACAATGTAAAGCAACCTTTTAATGCAATTTCCTACAAACAATTCTCAAGAACTAAGAATGTCATACTTGAGAAACAGATACAGACAAAGAGATTGAAAGGGCCATTAGCTACTACTGATTTTGTACTATCACAGGCACCCCTTATATATGGACATAGATTAAAGTTAAAGCAATAGTAGTGCTTTATCATAGGCCTTGGCAAAGTAATTCCATAAAAAACTTTTGTATTTTAAGCTAATCAAAAAAATTTTCTTTAAGCAATAACAGGTTTAGATAGGTTTTTCCCTCGTATAAAGGTAAGTTTCATAAAACAATCAAAAATTCAGTAGATGGTTCTTGCCCATTGGAAATTTGCTTGAATTGAAGTTTTAAACAAGCATACATACTTGACATGAGCTTGTATTGCTTTACGTTAGTCATATATTTTAATTTTTGTTGATTTTTCTTTACTTCTGTATTATATTTAACACTTAAATTTTTATTGACCCAGGGATTTTTTTAACACTTTTTATCTCTACTGAGGGTGGTGTAGCCGGGATTTTGCCGAAATCTTTGTATTTTTTTTTTACTGGATACCTCATTGTTATTAATTTTCTATGTATTCCAGTTTTATTCTTAGAATAAGTGAGTTTACATATTCCCATTGAAGCTTCCACATCTCGAAGTGCAGGAAATGAAATTCCATATTTTTCTTTTCAGTTCTAAGAAAATTTGGAAATTTGACCTATTTTGTTGCAAGTTCTGGTACTTGTATTTTGGCCTTATGTTAGCAATCAGAATCTGTGTTGCCGCAGTCACAGGTTTCCTGTGAAACTTCACAGGTTTTTTTTTAGGGTCACAGGTTCACAGGTTTTTGCCGCCGAATGGTAGAAAGTCACAGGTTTTTGTGCTAAAGGCTCCTAATATGACCTGATTTTCTTGCTAAAAGTTGAATTTTGTAGAGCTCACATTTTCAGATTATTTTTAGTGATTTAGAGACAACATCTATTCATCATAAATCTAAAGCTTCATCGCGTTAATCATAAATGACAGCCACTGGAAACTATCATTTTGAATTGAATTGAAACATGCTGATTAGTCACCAAAGTGATGTCAACTCAACACTGTGCATTGAATTGAAAGTTAAAACGTGCTGTATAGGTATATATTTATATTTTGTGTTTATATTCCAGCAAAGTGGCAAAGTAAGAAACAATGAGAAGTGAAAAAAAAGCTGTTGCTTATAGGACTCTGGCGCTGAGACTTCTTCGAGATAGTTCCCTCTGACAGTCTGAAAAGTATTTTCGTCTTTATGTGACAATTCCCACTAATCTTTAAGGGGATTAAATACACAGTGGTATTTAAGCCAGGTGTGCGAAGGGTAGATCATCCATATGGCGCTGAACAAACAACAACAACAAATGTGCTAATTAGTCACCAAAAATGATGTCAACTCAACGTTTGGTTTGAAGGTTGGTAAATATAGTAGTGAATAAGAGGTAAAATGATTATTAGAAAACCATAGGAAATACTCCAGTAGGATCTTCAATGTCCTAGAAAATACTCTGCTGTATAATAATCCATATTAATTAATCTTTACTTGTGCAATCAATCCAGATTCTATCCCTTTGCCATTCTGCTGCCATTAGGCAGCAGAATTAGAAGCATTAGCTTTCAAATGAGTCTTCCAGTAGTACGCTAGTTCTGCGAAAGAGAAAGAAAAAAAGTAGAATAGCTGGAATAGGTTTTCGTTTAGTTTTTGAAATAGGGGACTGTAAACCTCCAGTGTACGGCTATGTCAAATGCAATGGTGTACTTTTTACTTGGATCCAACGTCATTTTCAAGGGGTTTCAGGCTTTTTTTTGTGAAATTTCGGAAGATTATGATAAAAAAAATGTTGTGTAAAATCTGAACAAACAGTCACCATTCCTGAATCAGTAAAATTCGAGTATTTTTTTTCGCATCAAATTCTTTTCTAATGCATACTATTCAACTTTTGGTAACTATGGGCCGAGGTTCGCTCTTTACTAGCTTTCAGCTACATAGCAACAATCGTATATGTCTATGTAGAAAAAGAAAATAAAAAGAAAGGGATTGATTGAACTCAAGACCATTACAAGGAGGATCAAACTGAAGCTATTTTGAAAATATTTCGGGCTTGATAATTTGACTTCGCTGGTCTATGCCAAACATAATTCTGTAAGAAAATAATATTATACTCCAATATAGTCCATTGGCACACGAAATTACAGCCAACTCTGGCTTGGATATTTATCACTTACAATGAATTGTTCAAACTTCCCATACCTTATCTATAAAGTATGAATAAAGACAATAACCATCTGTTGTTGAAATCTTCGTCACCTACTACTATTCGGTCAAACTTCCCATAGTTTCGCCATAGAACGATCAATAGATGAATGGTTTGCTACACCATCTATTGATTGGATATTTTGAGTTCTGGACAATTTTCGGAGCCATCCAAAATGGTCAGTGCAATATCTTCCCGTTAAATTATTTTTGTTCTACGCTACTAATCTGTAATTATGCCGTGTTTAGACGAACTGATTATTCGTTAATAATTGACTATTCAGCGATAAAAACGGCCGTTTTTTTACAAAGAATCGGCCGATTTTCTTCTAGAGAAAATTCCTAGTCGCTCGGCAATTTTGATGAAATCGGCTGAAAAGGGCGCCAGGTTCAGATTGAGCAAGTTTTGGAATCCAACAAAGAACTGAGAAACAAGATGAGGATAGCTCGCAGGATTGCGATAGCTGAAGTGAAAATGGTGGCGTGGATAGCATCTGCAAGCATCCCTTTCAGAAACGCTGATACATTGACACCCTTAGAAAGGGAAATTTTCCAAGACTCGAAAATCACCAATGGAGTAAAATTAAAGCGTACAAAGGCAAATGAAATCATAAAAGCGGTCATTAAGCCTTATGGACTTAAGAAATTAGCAGAGGAACTGAAAAATAGTCCTTTTTCAATCATTGCTGATCAAACGACAGATAGACGCATGACAAAGTCTCTGTGTATAATGGAGCGCCACATGAATAGTAGCAATGACTTTACAGAACAATTTCTCGGTTTATTTGAAGTGAAAGATGCATCGTCCAAGGGACAGAAAGAACCTATTGACAAGAATTTTAAAAAAAAACATGGTATTCTGGTGAATAATTTACTTGGTATTGGCTATGACAATGCCTCAGTCAACACAGGTGCCCGTCGTGGGCTTGGTGTCCTTTTCAAAACCGAAGTGCCGCCTCTTTTCACTGTCGGGTGCACAAGTCATTCGTTGGCGCCATTTCCTTCAGCAGCATCTGAAACCTTGCAAGACTGGTTAGAGTTTTTTGTGCATGATGCCATACACTGCATTATCCATTGTCCCAAGAGGATTGGAGAATGTCGGGACCACCGTAAGTTTGCTAAAATTGAAGCGAAACATTTGTTATCGGTTGTTTTTACGAGATGGCTCAGCTTTGAAGCAGCCATCAGACTGCCATTAGAAACCAGGAATGCTTTGTTATTATTTTACAGTAGTCACGCATTAGGCGAGGGTGCTGCAGACAAGGCAAGCAAGGAGAAGGCACTCAAAATATACAACGCTTTGAGCAATCCTGTCATGATGGCCTATCTGTATTTTCTTACCCACATTCTTGGGATTATCAACTCCCTAAATACTGAGTTTCAGAGCAGTGAAACATGAATTCGCAGGCTGGTGAGCAGCTTCAGCACGATGTACGCAATATTACTTCGAATTTTCGTTAAAAAAAACGCGTGAAACTGGTAGCAAAATCACCTTTCTCTGCAGATATGGTTCCCGCGAACTACCTTGAACTGGAAGACATGAAATTAGGCACCAATACCGAATGTTACCTGGAGGAAAGTGGATCAAAGATTACCGAGGACTCACTCATAGCCTTTAGGGTCAACTCTCTGAGCTTTTTAGTGGAGCTCTGCAAGCAGATGAGACAAATAATAGGCTGGAAAGACCCAATTTTGTCCGATATAAAGATTTTCGACCCCAGTGTTGCACTCAGATCTGAAGAGGTGAGCATTATTCGCATTCTTCTGCCCTATTCCACACTTCTGGGAAGCGGCGCAACGATTTTAGAACGCAAGAGAGAAAGTATTGACCTTCAGCAGCAAGAGCTCAGGTTGAGCCAAGCTGATCTTGGTCAAGATCTGGTCGACCAACCATTTTCTTTCTGGAAGAGTATTTTGCATCTAAAGAACGATATTGGCGAAAAAAAGTTTCCTGATCTGGCAACCTTTATGTTGCACCTCAGCTGTCTTCCCCATTCAAGCACTGCTAACGAGCGACAGTCCTCTGTCCTGTCGCATGTGAAAACGAGGCTGCATAACAAGTTGAAAACCGGGACAGTTAGTGCATTGATGATGACCAAACAGTTAGTTGGTAAAGCCGCTTCCTGGACTGTTCCAAGTGATCTACTGGATAATGTTATCAAATGGAAAGAGGAAGTTTGTAATAAAGAAGATCCTCGTCGTGCTGAACCTAACAGCTCAGACTCAGACTCCGACACTGAGTAGAGTACTGACTTTGATGGAGGAAGTATTTTGTTGCCTTTATGCATTCCAGCTCCAATGCAAAGGGTCAGCTCATAATTTTTCCTCGCACCAACGATAATCTCTCCTTTTTTTTCCTTTCGAAGTGGACAATTTTTTTTTCTCATTAAATCGTAAAAAGATGGGAGAGAATTGTTACTGATTGATAAAAATGAACCAATGACTTATCTTCTCGAAGATACTAGGCCAAAACATTGGAATGAGCTTCAAGAGCAGTTTAGATAAAGATAATTTTGAGCAGAAGTGGGGTTTGCAGATGTACTTTAAGAGGTCAAAGGATTCCTATAAGCTTTTCCTTAAAGCACGAGAGGATTTTTGGAATGAGTTTTTTTCCGTTCGATCTTATAAGGTTGATAAAATTTTCAGTATTACGAAAGGAAAAACTTAGTGTTTTTTTTTAGAAGAATCAGATTGTAAAGATATTGTTAAAAAATTATTAGATTAGTAAGATTTCAAAAAGTTCCCAGATTATTTTCTGAAATTGGTCTTTCTCTTAATGTTGAGAAGTGTGATTTTCTAGTTTTTAATGGTCCAACTTCCTCTAATGTCCCCCTGGTTTGTCGTGGTTTTTTTATACCCTCTGTTCTTGTTTTTCAATGGTTGGCTATTACTGTTACTAGATCAATTTCTAGCCTACGCCAGTGCACTATTCGTGATGTTAAAAAGGAAATTCAATTTGATTATTTTAAGATTGCTGCAAATCAAAGCAGGTATAACAGAAGTCTACTGGTTAGGCTAAATTCTACCTTTTGTGATCATTCTGTCCTTCACCTTTCTGGTCTTTATCCCTTTTAAAGACGAAAGATGTTAAACATGATATCCGGTCTTTTTATTTCAGATATTGTAAATTTTTAATTTTTCTCCCCCCTTTGCATATAATCTCGTTATGCCAAGATTTGAAGAACCGTAGTAGTGACACTTGTTTTTTTCTTCATTCGAAAATGTCGCAGTATTTACTTGAAGGTCATATGCAAGTGGTCTAGTTTAAACCTTCTGTGCAAGACAAACGAGGCTGGCTAAGTTTCAATACCCAAGGCTTCAAATTAGAAGGTACCAGCAATTGTACTTGGATCATCAAAATTTAGTGTGGTTTCTAACAAAACAGGTGGATTGTTTTGAAAATAATATTTATGAGAAATTGAAATTCATTCCCATGTCCCCCTTATGAAACATGTTATATTGGCACCTAAGCGATATAGAGCTGTAAATGGGTGATCAAGTTTGATGTCTAGCGATGGCTTTAGACCTCGGCAAAATTAATGTGTGGATGTGGATGCCCCCTTTTTTTATGATCTACCAGCTTATTTTACTTCTGAAAGAAGTTTTGTTTTGTGTTTATTAAGCACAATTCTTTAAACTCAGATTTCTTGTCTGTCAGGTTTGGAAATGCTCAAAATTTATGAACACTGCGTGATTTTAACTTGAATTAAAAAAAAATGCAGTGAAGACTTTTTAGCTAGATAATTCAGCCCTACAATTGCTTTAAGTAGCTTAGGGCTACTTCTACATGTTTAGAAAACGGTAAGATAAAGGAGTTGTTAAACAATTTTAACCAATTAACTAAACAAACTTGTTTTGCAACAAACTACATCTTTTTATTTTGCCTTTCATTATTTTACGAACGTCTGTCAAAGCAACGTAATTTGCCAGTCTATCCCCTCACATCATAAGTTGTGCTATGGGGGTGAAATTTTCAGAATTTGAAAGAAAATGCACTGACCAAAAAATCGATAGCTCCCATGGGCGCCCATATGGGGGGCAGAGGGGGGGCTCTTGCCCCCCCCCCTGGCTGAATGATGCTGCCTTATTTTTATATTTTTGTTCTGAGATTTCTATTATATAGCATTAAAAGTAGCTATTAGACGAAGTTTGCCCCCCCCCTGGAATTCAGCTTATGGGCGCCCATGATAGCTCCTGCCTGAAAATGTGAATAGATTTCCAGTCTGGGAATGGGAATTTCTGTCAGGTTTGCACATGGTCTTTAACAAAAATCCTAGACGTCTGAACTTAAGGTGCAATTACATGACACAGGAAACCGTGCGGAGGTGGTCACACGTTTTTCCATGCGGATTGAACAATATTATTTTCAACTTTAAAACCATGTAGGTCGTCATAGGTTAAAATAGATATTTCGTTACTATAGCCATTTAAACCTTGTCGCACCCATAGATGCGTAATAGCTACCTAAGACCAACGAATCGTATCTTTTTCGCAAAACTCATGCAACTGTTGAAGCGGAAATGACTCTCGATGATTTGTTCTTTACTTTTCGATTAAGAGAGGTAGCGGTATCGATATAAAATTTCGCTCTGTTGACATTCTCATGACGACATTTTTCTGTCATCTATTGAAATTGAACAAGCACTACATTAAATCTATAGGTAGCGTTAATGTCAAGCTTGAAATACTTGCAGAACTCGTGCAATGATCAGACGGCTAGGTAGCAATCCTATTGATTTTCTTGACGTGTCTTCAGGCCAGAGGCAGATCTTCCCAGGTTTAAGCATCTTTTTTAGTAATGTTCTAGCGTTGCTACTTCGGAGTACCAAATGTAGACTGAAGTAAAAAGGCCAGAACACGCTTAAAAGGGGTCACAGGTCTTTTGATGAATTTTACAGGTTTTTCGGCACTTTCTAACAGGTTTCGACCGTTCGTAGTGGCAACACAGGTCGAAATTTACGCATCGAGTTTGAAACAAAAAGACATTTTTCAGGACATTATCTAATAATGTTGATCTGTTTAAAATTCACTTCAGTTTTCCGAAGTTATGCTGGTAAATTGCCTCCTCTTTTTGTTTCTTTGATTCTATAGGCTGAAGTTGCGCTTAAACGTGAGTGTATTCAGCAGATCCAGTAGGCTATGTAGCTTAAGCCAACACAAATAGCTTAGGCCTATGCAGTTTTCTAGCCTAATGTTGAAATAAAGGGGACCTTTGTTACAAGATGTTTCTTAGTAGTAACAAAGTGGCAGTTGTAAATATCCAATAAAAGCTAAGGCTGGCTTTTAAGATGGGCTACTAAAAACTAGGCCTACCAGCTAGCCTAGTTGCAAGTAAAGAGAGAAAAAGCAAATTATTTTGAATATTTACATCATTATAATCAATTTTTGTGTTTAAACCACTCTTGATAATTGGTTTTAGTCATTATCTTGTTTGATTTCTTAAAGTAGGTTAAGCCTAGCCTAGGCTAATTCATGATATCATGAAGAAAAAAAAAATCAGAATTTAGAAGTTTAATTCTGAGTCATGTCATGAGCATGAGAAAAGTCATGAGCATAATAATTGGTAAATATCAAGCAGTCTATAATTCTGACCCATGAATAAGGTGAACACACCACTTGATGCCTTTTCTTAATGCTCTTTCTGAATATAATAATTGCTTTTGTTGCAAATTCAATTTTATCCTAATGTTCCTAACCTTATCCAAATATATAGACCATATTATATATTTCCTAAGAGTTTATTGATTTTCAATTTTGCCACTTTTGATTCAATTTACAGGTAAACCAGTAGGCCTATTAACAGAAGTAGGGTAAAAACTGGTAAATATTTACCAAATTATATTATTGGGTTACAACTAAAGTGAATATACCACTTGATGCCTTTTTTTATGGTCTTTGTGAATATAATAATCATTTTTGTTGGAAATGAATTTTAGCCCCCACCCCTATATATACCAATTCAGGGTATATATTTGCACATTAGGGGGG